>LKNJ01000756.1:0-129416 GCA_002120245.1 Maccullochella peelii
CACATACATATATACACACACATATACACATATACACACATATACACATATATATACACACATATATATACATATACACACATATATTAAGGATTGACATTGTTTCAAGGAACATGACCACTGTAGTTTATTTGGAGCACCGTCCTGCTGCCATAAATACTTACTAGAGCACCAAATGTGTATTAATCCGCAGCTGAAAATAGTTCCCAACAGGTTCACTATTTACTCCTGTTTGAGTAACATTTGCTAAAAACTACATTGCCCAGCTGTTTCAGGTAATTACTAAGCCAGAACAGGGCTGCATTTTTGATGTTCAGCAGGTGTAATGTCTACCATGTTCACCATCTTAGTTTAGCGTATTAGTAGTAAAAACAAAGTACAACTGAGGCTTATGGGAATGCCATTAGTTTTGCAGGTATTTGGCCATAAACCAAAGTATTGATACATTGAAATTTCCACAAAACCACAACTGTCTGTACAAAGTTTTATAACAATCCATCCAATAGTTGTTGAGATTGCAACATTGCCATATTCGCAGCCATGTGTAGCTATTGTATTTGTGACCTGCTTCTAAAGATTCACATCTTCAGTAGGAATGAATGGGCCTAGGGTTGGGGTGGGATTTATTGACAATAAGAAAAATATAAAATAACAGTATGTTCAGAGTTCGTATGGGACGAGAATTAATAAAAGTTTGAAAGCCACATTTAACTTCTTCGTCTAACATACAATACACTAAGTTTTCCCGCCTGCCCATTGACCTCTCCCCAAATACTGAGTACTTGACTTCATCAATCCTAGCCTCTGCTAATCTCTAAGCTAACACATCTGGCCTGCTTCAGGGGTGTACAGGTACATCAGAGCGGAGCAAACAACCCTATCTCCCCATCAGTCACTGAGGGCTTTGTCTGTTGATCGTCTCTGAATGCGCTACCAAGATCTCTAAGTCAACAGCTGCCGTGGACTGAAGTACCTCGTCACACAAGCTTTACACATAAACAAATAATGGCCCCCAAGCTGCCGCCACTGCTGCTGGAGAGTCAGAATAAAAACAGGTACAGCTGCCAAATGTGTGCTGCCTTTGAACAAGTAACTCGGGCAAAACATCTATATTTGAAGGTGAGAGAGAGAGTGTTCCTTCACTCAGGAGCAACTGTATCTGCAGTGCAGTGAAATCTATTAAGATTAAATCCAGCTCACTCTCTCTGTAACACTCCTTTAGCCATGACTAATTACCAGCCATTTTTGTAGCGCAGATAACACCTTGAGCAATCGATTTCACACAGCTCTCTTAATATCAACTGTTTAGCTGATTGTCCTTGAAGATATTCCAGAGTGGAACATTTGGAGGCCTTCCAGTCTCTCTCTCTGGGAGGCTCTCACTGCTTCTCAAGCTCTCTCACTCTTTTCTCTTCCTCCCCATCTCTTTCTTCGACTTTCACTTTGATTCTCTGTGTATTACATGGGATATGCCTCATTACTCTGACGAGCAAGTCTTGAAATAACTCTGTCATCTACTCTGTATTTTCTGTATTAATGAGATGGTACCACGAGCGTTTGTAATTTCAGTCAAACACGTTTTAAACACAGAATACAACACTGGTCCTTTTTTTTTCACATGAAGCTGTAAAAAATGAAAAAAAATCACAGATAAATTTTTCATCTCGGTTTTCAAGCGTAAACGGGGCTTCAAAGACAAGTTTTGCTACTTTTGAATCAGGATTCTTCCCCAAAAATCGACTCTCTGCTTTCTTTGAAACCAGACATGAAATTCCACATTTTCCACAGTGAAAATAATACCATGGAGGCAGCGAAGCCTTCACGGCATGTTCATTATAAAAGACTCACTGGCATATCTTGATATATGCATAACAAGACGGCTATTATCACAGAAATGATTCTGCAACCTCAGGGAGACATAATTCCATTCACATCCTCATAATTAACGCAACTCTAATCCTTCACACCTATAATATGAAGTTTATAAAAAGGTTATACTACAGAGAACAAAGCAGAGAAAAGGAGCTCTGAACCATGTGTTTTTTTTTGTCAGAAGTGCACACACAAAAACACCTCTACAGGAATCCAGCGGATGCACTCCCTCATTCTTTGGCCTGCCACTCAACAGCCGGGCCCCACAATAATGTTTTGATGCCTTTTCAATCCACAGTAGGCCTCTTCTGACACACTCTGACACTGCATCAGCCGCGGCAGGGTGGCCAGTCAACAACTCATGAAAGTAAACAAGGAAGCGCTGTCTGAGCTCCTGTCTCTGAAGGCCTCCTGCAGACTGCCTACCTGCTTCATGTCACCCGGAAATGCTGGCAGACTCTGGTGGAGGAGAGAGTGGAAAGGCACAGTGAACCGAAATGGAGTGGAAGTGGAGATTGGCACGCACAGGAGGCGCAGTGAGATGCGGTGAGCTAAAATATGTACGTGTGTCTGAGCATGTGCAGCTGTGTTTACAGCCTGATGTGCATGTCTGTGAGTGGCTGCACATGAAAACATCAGTGTGTGTGTCAGGCAAGAGTGACCGATCCACCGTTTTCTGTTTTGCTCGGTTCACTTTCAACGTTACTGCTAATTAGGGCTGTAACTAATGACAGACAAACAGAGGGAAGTCAGAATAGTATCGACTCTGATCAGCGCTGTTTGTAAATTCTGTATCCATACATAATAAGCCTACAGCTAAAACCATGTGTGTTACATGTCTTAGACCAGTTGAAAGTGATGGTGTGTCTGTTGATGCGGTCAGTGCATTCAAACCTTCTACAAAATGTAATTAAAATGTGCACAAGCCGAAAAAAGATGTAAGATATAGTTGTCAGTCCCACACAGAGGGGTTTAACGATAAAAATAAAATAAAAAACTCAGAGTTTGGGCATCTGAATCAGTATCGGCGGAGAAATAGTTCAATCAGTGTATTCATAGTCTGAGTAGGTGTGCATACCTAATACAGTATGTGTGTGAAGGTGAGTGTGTGCAATCGGAGAGCCGGAAGAGAAGGTCATGTAAATGAACAGTGACCAACCGCAGGAAGCTCTCAGGTGCACTTGCAGCACATCTGGGCAGAGGACAAGCCAGTGTGTCTAGCTGCAAACAAACCAGGTCTTGTAAACAAAAGTCACATGGACTCATAAGTAGTTTGTTTATTGGACAGAGTTTTGGCAACACGTCATCTCAAGAGATTAAACATTTTGAGTCAAAAACAAATCCGATTCGAGTCCCTGTAACTTCAGCTAAGCCTGATGGACATGTGAGAGTAGCTGTCTTTGCTGTTATTTACATCCGATTCATATCCAGTAAGAGCGGATTTTTTTAGAAGTTGCTTATGAACATAGTGTGACTAGAGTCGTACTGCAGTTTGACCTACTTTTGTTTCGTTTTCAGTGGCTTATCAGATTTCATGAAAGTGAAATCCAGTTTATGAAAAAGTGGAGCTGAAACAATTAGTTCATTAATCCATCTGCAGAAAATCAATCAGCAACAATTTTAAGTAAGTTATGCAAAAATTGCTAAATATTACTTTGTTTCAGCCTTCTTTGTTTTACGTTATAGTAAACTGAATATATTTGGGTCTTGGACTGATGGTCAGACAAAATGAGCAATCTAAACGTCACTTTGGGCTTCAGGAAAATGTGATGGACATTTGTCACTATTTTCTGATATAATTGGCAGATTAACTAATAAAAAAATAATCTATAGTTGCGGTAGTATCTCTAACACCTTGAATGTGGTTAATATGACAATAATAACACATCTTTATAGAGTAGAATGGTATTCATATGCTGTATTATATAGTGCAGTAACCTAAACGTAGAGCTGAAACTGAGACCGGAAAAAATTGGTTGACAGACAGAAAATTGGCAACAATTTTGATAACTGATTAATCATGTGAGTTGTTTAATCAAGCAAATGTGGCATCAATTTTAAAATAACCAAAGATTATACAGAGATGGGTTGTGGCATATCTGAGAAAAGATTAGATGTATAAGTGAAGGACAGCAGCTCCATCATTAGCTGTCGCCTTTAAAAACAGAACAATGGGAAAAGGGGACGGAGAGCTCTTAGCTAACAGTATAGGTGACAGATGAGTTTGTTTAAATGACATGGATGAAGGGCCATTACTCCGTCTCTTCCATACCCCTCTGCTTCTCCTTGTCTGCCATTCTCAGATTCCCTTCAACATGCGCCCTTTTCTCCCCCTCCCTTTCGTCTAAATCAGATCAAAGAAGCTGTCCTCAGCAGAAGGGTGAAAGACAGAAGTGAAAGGGAAAAAAAAAAAGCTGAATTTTTCATCGAAATCATTTCATTAAAATTCTGCTCCACTGAAACTTTGCCACAAGAGAAGCTCTAACTACAGTATCTCTGTGTGTCGTGTCAAGACGGATCCTGGCTCGGGCCACCAAAAGACACTCCCTGACCTGAAATCCATTAGTCACGAAAAATATTCATCACAGGCCCATTGGAGAATGTTTTCAGTTAAAAGTGAATGTATTTTTGTCAATACATCGCTGCTCGACAGTCGTTCAGTGACACATCGGATGCAACAACTCAGCACAACATCGTAAACTGTAAACACGTGGGATTTGTCAAATGTAGGCCATCAAACCACAGGGCGTCTCCAGGCTTATCAAGCTTGATAATTGGAATCTCTTTATTAATTAATAATGTTGCATTATCTCCACATTAAAGTGGATTGAGGAGGGGATTTTTTTTCCATTAAACATTATAAAAAAATCAGACTAATCTTGTAATTACATTATTATATGAATAAGATGAGGTATTCATCTGCTTTTTAGCCATTTAACCCGTTTCATCTACTATTAGAAACATGACCAACACGCTCTCCGAGCACATTAAGAACCCTAGCGTTGTTTTTTAATGGGAGCCTTTGAGATAATGGCGAAGAAATGACTTATTAAAATATACACACACACACACAAAAGCAAGAGGAGAGAGGAGGAATATAGCAAGTGGAGCGAAAACGTGCCTTCACTCAGGATTCCTCTGCTAATCCGCCCTGTCGCTGGCGACTCAAATCGCAGCTTTGACTCCAACAGATCTGGCTGGGAATTACAAGTGTAAGTGTCTGTGAGTGAGGAGAAGGGATTAGGGAGAGGAGAGGAGAGGAGCAGGAGGAAGAGGAGAGGAAACAAGACAGAGGAGAGGAAACAAGACAGAGGAGAGGAAATGAGATAGAGGAAGAGGAGATGCAGGATATGAAGAGGAGAAGACAGAAGACGGAGGAGGGAGAAGAGGAGGGTGAGAAGAGAATAGGAAACAAGACATAGGAGAGGAGGTACAAAAGCCGGTTCCATTTTTGATCTGGTTCCATGTTTGCATAACACCCAGAGTCTTTAAGCTCCGCAGCCAATTAATCCCTTATCGAATCTTTCAATCACAATCACTCTCAGATATACTCTTAGATTTCAAAGTGGACACACTTCACCAAAGTCAACAAAACAACTGCCACATGCAATAATTGTGGGGACTGTACTCACGACAGCTCCTTTGCTTAAATATTAATCTGCTGTCCATTATCTACTGACCCGTCAGATTCTGTGACCTGCAGCAGTACAATATCGATTTCGCCTTCAGGTAACGTTAAGTGCATTGTGCCTGCAGAAAAAACACCGATTTATTAAGCTGATATTTGCTGAATGATAAAGTAGTTTTCCACGGTGCTGGTTTAGCATCTACGGCTTCTGCAGCTGTAGCACAGCCCCCTCCCCCAGTGGGGAGCAAATGCTGTTTGAAAAATTAGTCAGGACAGGGTTAATGAATGTCACAGAGCAGTGACAAAATATATGATGAAAGCCCTACACACTTTCAGCACAGCAGAATCTCTGTGGTTTAGCTATGATAATGAGGGAAATAAAAACCAAGACGTCTTCATTTCATACATTCACACGCTAGGCCCGTTGCTTTCAATTAAAAGTGAACAGCTTTCTGCAACTTCAATACATCACCGCTCAACAGTCATTCGGTGACACATAGGATACAACATCGTAATCTGAACCAAGCAAACATAAAACATTTGTTAAGGGATTCGATAGGATTCGGATATGATAAACTGATACGGAACTGGATAAAGATTCGATAACATGAGGAAGACATGTGACTGCATCTCCTATATCATCACTTCCAGAGATGAGGCAGGTTGAAACCTCCATCAGCGTCCACACACTCAATACTACTTCACTATGAACAAAAACAGTTTTGGTCTTCTGGCATGGTTTACAGAGGCTGAAGCAAAACCTCTTGCTGTCCTCAGACAGTGAGATAAGAGTGTGTTGGCAGAAATGCAAGTCAAATTTAATTCAATTCTATGGTCTATAATAAGTGTGACAAAAACTTGGAAAGGTGCTTTTCCAGAAACCAGCGATCCCCTAACTTATGCAAAAATGTCCTCTGCAATTCAGTATTAGGCAGAAGAATTAGCACAAACCAAACTCCACTTTGGTAATAAGCATGTCTACAATAAGACCTAAGAGAACACATACTCAATACACTAACCTCTGAAACTACTGTATCCCTGTCCATACAATCCACAAATCATCCCTTCCTTAATCACTTTTTTAAATATTTCAAATACTATGGAAAAATGCTTCAAGTGATATTTCTTTTGGATAACACACATATTGATTGAAGTTTAAGATGAAGAGATCCACAATCACAACTGGCTTCAAGATGAAGCCCTCTAGTTTCACGGTGGTGACCAATGGTGATAACAAGACTAAAAAGGTGGGGCTTACTTGAAAATAATGAGCTGCGTAGCTCTCCCAGATTGCACTTCAGCGTGACGTGAGTGCACGGATGCTCAAAATGTTCCACCAAAGTGAAATGTCACTTGATAGAAAACACTCTGCCCTCTCTGAGGGAAAAGCACAAGTGAGTTGGGGGTAAGTAAGCTGCTTACTGCTCTGTGCCCCGCCTGGGGAACCCTGTGACGCTAAGTGGGCCCTGGTTTACCATCTGACAGTATACCCACAGGTAGCCGGGCCAAGCAGCTTTAATTTGCCTGACATCAGTTTAAAAAGCCTTAATTGACTTTATAAACATTATGGCTTTTTCTCAAACGGAAGGTTTAAAGCCTTAATTGACTTTATAAACTTTATGGCTTTTTCTCAACGGGAAGGTTTAAGTGCCAGTGTGTTCTGTGTTTGGCATGGGTTTTCCCAAGGGAATGAAGCCCTTTAAAGGGATTTTGAAGGCAGATAAAAGCCTCCTCTTCCAGGGGTGGCAGAAATACAATAGCCATGTTGTCATCCTTGCATACACCTACCAACGGGGTTCTTTCAATACGTCCTCAGCATTGAGGTGGAAAGCCTGCAGTGTCAGCCGACTGTTGCAGAACGGTTGCAATCGATTTAGTCTTTTAGCGGTATCTGAGGCTAGGCGCCCCCTCGCTCTCTCCTAAGCACTTGAGTCTCTGCCAGGTAGCCCCATCAATTGCGCTTTCCTTTGTGATTTGGTTCCCGGGGGGGGCAAGAAGTTTGGAGTGCTGTTGCTTTAAAACCAATGATGGGCAGCCATGCAAGCGACTTAACCATCACCAAAATTGCACATCAGAGCAAAATCCAAGGAATACAGCTATGTTTACTGGGTTGGAGGTAAGTGATACATTAAACCAAGAAAAGGTCTTTTTCACTGCAGAAGTCACACATTACAGTAATTACCTTATTCAGACCTAAGAACATACAATAAGCTCCTGTGCCCAAGTGCATGCTAAGTAGAAAGGTAGTAGTAAGGAGGGCAAAAGGGTTCATTTGTACACAGCAGCAGATCAGCTAGAGCAGCTTGAGAACTAATAAGGAGAATGAAATTCAAATCACAACGTTCTGGGTTTTGAAACGTATTGACTGCATTTGCATGATCCAATAAAGCACAGACAGACATACAGTCAAAGCCCTCAGTTATAGGTAGAGCACAACAAATATGTGATTTTTGAGGCCAACACCATTTTAATATGTGAGAGTAAAAAAAAAAAAACGATGATGACGATATATCTGCCAATAATGTGTTTTTACGTAAATTCTTGTAACATCTGTTTCCTTTTCAACATGCCAAACAAACAATTTGTGACAAATCTACAGAGAAAGGACGTAGTGTATACAGTTGAACAATCAACTTAACTATCAAAGATGACAGTACCACACTAAACTTTCCCACTAATAAAATCATTATAGTTAGTATAAATAAAACACAGCAAATATTTTATAACTTATAATTATATTATTATAAGAAAAGTAAGGGTAGGGAAATAGCTGAACTAACTTTTCCCCTGAAGACTGAGAGGGGACTTGTAATAGGAGAAATGGATCATCCTCACCGCAAACGACAACTGCACCATTTGCACCACTGGGTAACCAGTTTTGCTGAATTTTCTTTTGTAAAATATCTTTAAATTGTTATAAATAAAAAGAGAAATGCAATTTCTATTTGCCTATTTTCCAACATAACACCAATATAACTGTCTTAGGTTGATATCGGCCAATTAAATCATCCTACAGATGTATCAGGAGCTTAGCTAAACACCTCCTCTCACACTCTAAGTAAACAGGATAATTCAAGGGTTTATAATGGGCAGTGGAGGGTTCCTATGAGGTTAAAAAAACCTTTGATTTAAATGTTCTTCAGACGTCAAAAGCATCTTGTGACGATGAGCGATGTGTTAAATTGGTATAAACACTCATACGCACTTAAAATCAGCTCTCCTATGGCACCTCTCCAACGAAGTAATATCAGTTCTAATTACCTCCATCACTTTAAGAGTGAAGGCAGAAGTAGGGGGGGAAGAGGAAAAAGAGACAGGCAGGCAGATTTCTGGAAAGATAAAAGAGAGGTAATCCAAGTTAAAGCCTCCACTTGCAGGAGATGTTTACTGAGTGCAAGGAAAAGTTGAGGTTGAGCGTGTCACTTGTGCTTCACCCTCGTCGAAACTCAGACTCTTCACACACACACAAAGCAGTTTCTTCTCAAGTTCAATTGTAAACATTTCTGCCAGCACCTGAGCAAGCAGCTTTCCCTTAACTAAAGAAAAAATAATAATTTACAATGAAAAGTGATGACAGGATTTGAAGCAAAAAACCATAGCGGGCTTTCAGGTGATGTAACATGCCCTTTGGCAGTCACAGCGCAGATCCTCAATCAGCTCCTGACAACAAACTCTGACCGCAGCTAAATCTGGAAACAAATGCGCCTTATCAGACAATTCACGCCCTTTACACAGCACACCAGAAAGTCTGTTGTTTATTCTTTACTCCCTGTTTTCATAGTTCAGATATTAGCTATTATACCTATATTATTACCTATTATAACAACTACTACCTTTAACCCACCATATAGACTGCAAAACAAATACCTGTTAGCCAACAGAGAAAAAAAACACGCACAGTAAATAATGATGAGGATTTTCCTCAGTGGACCAAGAAGAAGAGAGAGAGAAGATTTAGCACCAATGAAGAGGTGGCATTGTTCTCACTGTACTAGCAAGTCATAAGGCGTATGGCTTTGCAACATACTTGTTAAAAGTCAGAGACACAGGCATGTGTTTTGGTGAGAATCATTGAATTTTAACAAAACAGTGTTTGCTTCCACTGACAACTCCAAAGGATACATTTAATTGAAAACAATTCCTTGGCTGCGTGCCACTGCAGATACATACGGTGGGGAGCATGTAACTCTGCCTAACGCTGCACCAATGGAGGTGGTGCATCCCTGGATAAGACTTGGAGAGAAGCCAGAGACCCAGACCTAGTCCACAGAGACTTGGCTCCAGGTTGTGCTAGGAGGTGAGGAGAAAGACGAGGTATGTTTCAGGCACCTCCACTACACCTCCCTCTACGTCTACTGCACCACATCTACTACCACTGCCACCTCAATGCAAACCCCTATGTTTCAGCCATTATCTCCCATGTAGGATCTATAGGATAAAAAAAATCAAGTGTAAAAAAATCAGACAAACTAAAGAAAGACTTCATATATGTTGGATTATGATTGAGACTACTAGAATAATTTTATCCTCTCCAGAAAGTATTGAATGAACATTGATTGAAAGCATCAAGGGGATTACTAGAGATCATCTAATTTAAAAGTTAGCACTGTCCTGGTGTTTGAACAAGTCAAGCAGTGCCTTGAAGACTCAAGAATTCCACATAAACGTACAGCCCTGTGTAAAACTGCCTTGTCGTTTATGCTCCCAGCCTGATGACCTGAGAGTGCTCCAGACTTAGGCTCATTTAAAACTAAATTAAAAACATCTCTCTTTACTGGTCTTTAACGTGAACTTACTTCTGTTTGATGTGTATACAAGTCTGCATCCTACATTTATTTTCCTCTTTAAAAGCAGTCTCAAAAGCATGTGAAAAATATAAAGCTTGCCTTGATGTGCTCTTTACTTGTGTTACACAAGTGACCTACCTACACCACACCTGGCAAATTATGTGCACAATACAGCAAAAAAAAAAAGGCTCTACAACTTACATCCCCCCCCATCCTTTCATGTAAAAAATAGTCTTAAACAATGCAGGAGTCAGACAATAGTTTAAAAAAAAACTCTGCACCTCTAATAGCTTACATAGCCCTTAAACACTGTAACACAAAGCAGAAATAATTGGGGTTGCACTTGACACTAAATGCAACAAAATACCAGGAAAACACATACTCAAAAAAACAGCTCTGATTCCTCCTCCGCAAGAGCTTTGCGGCTACACTGCCCCTCTGACCCCAGCAAAACAATTAAAAAGCCCTTGGCATACAGAGAGCCTCTAATGGGCCACATATGAGGCTGCTAATAAGACAGAGGTACGGGCACCTGCTGTGCACAGCCTACTAATTCTGGAGCCTGAACATAGCGGTGGAGGATGGGAAGGGAGCGATAGAGAGAAAGAAGGATTGAAGAGAGGTATAAGGAAGAAGGGAGACAGAAAGGGAGAGGGAGTGGAGAGCACAGCAGGGGGGGAAACGTCTGTGAGAGAGAAACTGAGAGAAGAGAAACAGAAAGGAGGAGGGAGACAGGGAATCAGAGAGCACAGCGAGAGAGAGAGAGAGAGCATCTGCCAACCAAGCTGCATCCCTCTCTCCCGGTCTTATTACAGTTAGGAGGTTGCGTTTGTTTATCACCAGGCCTCAGCAGACTCCCCGCCTGCTCTTCAGATAAAACTAACTGCCAGTGCCACTGGAATTCATTATACATGCCGAGCCGGCAGCTAGCTCGCACAGGTCTGGAGAGAAGAGCAAAGCCAGACAGTGGATGGCTTTTCTATTTGAAATTACAAACATCCCCCTGCTTTTAATTTCTCCCTTTCTCATTTGAATAAAGGGGACAGACTCGGTAATTAACGGGGTATTAAAAAAGCATGGCAGTGTGCAGTGAGGGAGGGTGAGGGGGCATGGGAGAGAGAAGCAGCAGCAGAGTGGGAGAGATAGTAACTAAAAGAGGGGAGAGAAAGAGAGGAGCTGTGAAGAATTAATAACAGGCCAGATCTCTCCAAGGCCTCCTTAATGGGCTGTGACAGGAATTTATTCACACTTAGGCTGGTATTAAATCAAACGCGAGGCGAGTGGCAGTGGCAGGCTGCAGCAGAGGGTTGGGGCTGGGGGGGCAGGTGCAGCAGAGAAAACGGCAGGGGTCCGCCATGTCGCACAGGTCCAGCATTACAACCCCCCTCCAGGGTGGAGGGTCATCTCCAAGGCCCTTGGGATAGATAGAAGGATGGAGAGATGGCGCGGGCAAGGGATGTATGAAGAGAACAAACGATGAGTGATGTGCTAATGACAAGACAGCCTGTCCCACGCCCCAGATGGAATGATTATCAAGTAGTCCGGAGAGCCGCTATGAATCATCCTTCCTCCCTTCTGCAAAATGCACCGTCACTCAGCCAGACAGCCAGCCAGTCAATCAGTTGGCTAATCAGTCAGTCAGGCAGGCTGATTCCCACCGACTTGGACAGCGCTTGCTTCAGACAGCTGGCGAAAATGGAAGCTGCTCAAAACACAAAGCTCCGTCCAAATTAGCCCTCGGTGAAAAGTTCTGCTGGCAAATTTATTTGTAATATTCTTTGTTTTCCTTCATTAATTGGCATGTGACCAGTAATGCAGGGTATTCATTAGGGCTGTAATTTGTGGTCACTTGGGTGCCACAGAATTCACTCTGTTTAACTGGAGCAGAAACAGTGTTGGTGACTGGGGGGGGGGCCTGAATTGATATGCACAATCACAATCTACAGCACCAGAGGTCTGCAGCACAGAGATTGAGCAATCGCAACCCATTAGGCACCAATGAATTATGGCTAATGCATCTTAAACATTTATGCAAACACACTCGACTTTCACACATGCTCAAATAAACTTCTTCTTACACACACACACTCACATTTGCATAAACTGCAACTCGTAACATACTACATGCATAAGAGTGAGCACTGGGGGACACACAGTACAAGAGTATGGCATAAAGCCAATAAAGACGAAGAGGCACACAATCAGATTTACATTCAGGCACATGTACACTGGGGGAATAAACATTCAAACACATAGTGTCACACGCAGCATGCTTCCTAGTAAAGACACTAGTGGAGAGTGATGAGAGTGATGCCTCCCCCTCCAACGCTGGGCAGATTGCATCACCATCCGTCAGCCAGACTCCCAACAAACAGCAATTACCCCAATCGACAGATAACAAGAGCAAGGCTATCACTCAGAGCCAGGACACCCCATAAAGCAGCCAGACATTACCATGGAGGCGTCATTTATCTGCCTCTCCTCTAGCCATCCCCCTTCCAACACCGCTCCACCCTACTCTGATCTTTACTTTTACTACTGTTCAACACCATCAGCTTGGGGGGGGTGGGCTTCAGGGTTCAGCTGAAAAGAGGTAGGATCTGGGCTGCCTGGGGTTACGGGGGAATTGGGATGAAACTGAAGTGACAGCTACCATGAGGAGCATCTTAAGCCAGAAAGGCTTAAGATGCAGTTCATTTAAAAAGACAGCTAGATGGTGTAAACTACAACTGCAGTAGAGGATGTCAATAAGTGTGTTTCCATCCACCTGTTTTTAGGTGCATTTTCAATTTTTGCATAAAAAAGAGAAACGCTGAAAATATATCTGTTCCTCAATTTAATACATGACACAACATAAATAGCATTTCCATCATGTTTTCTGCATTGTTTGTTTGAGGTTTGACTGGTGCCCTTTTAATGATGTCACCTCGTTGCACCCTCTTCTTCTGCAATAGTTTAATGGCACCCGATTAGAGAATTAGCACCACCCAGCTGTTTACCTCGATGTGCCCAACTCCTAATATTCACATAACAGTAGTGGATGGAAACGCGCATTAGTTCACTTCTTTTTTTTCTGCTGATTTTCAGGTAAATTTGTGCTACATTTGGATGGAAACCTGCTGATTAAAGCTGAAATGATAAGCCGATTAATCATTTAGACAATCAACAAAAATGACTGCAACAACGTAACATTTTTTATGCAAAAAAGGAGAAAAAAAAAAGAAAAATCAGTTGTTCCAGCTTTTTAAATGTGAATATTTTATGGTTTTCTTGGGCTTCTATGATGGCACATTGAACCTCTTTGAGTTTTAAACCGCTGGTTGAACAAAAGAAGCAATTTGAAGAAGTCACATTGGGCTCTGGGGAATTTTTATGGGACTTTTATTTTGACCAAACGATTAATGGAGAAAACAATCAACAAGATTAATCTATAATGGAAATAATCCCTAGGTGCAGCCCTAATGGCAATAGGAAGATCCCCAATTACTCTCCAGCAATCAATAGTGTGTTTCCATGACAAGTTAGAGTCTCACTAGCTAATTTCACTACTTCTAATGAGTGTCTTGGTGGCATTTTCAAAAGGTTGGTGTTTTATTAAGGGGATATTAATGCTTAAAGAGATGCATGTGTTCAAGCATGTCTCTCAGGGTATCACACACAGCAGTGGTTCATTAAGGCTCTACCCTACTCACCAAATTTGGATTTTATGGCTATGGTAGCAAGCAGTAAACCAAATATCAGGCTTCAAAAACGTCCCTCGGTGACGTCACAGGTGCTATGTCAATATTTTTCTGCAGTCTGTAGCGGAAGCAGGGCTTGGGACGGGGCTATAGACAAGGATTAAGTAGGGATTGGACAGCATGGACATTTAGGGCTGAGCCAACACTTCTACTTCACATTATTCCCTCTTGTGAGCACAGAACACACACTTCAATGGCTCTCTTCAGATCACTCTCTTCTGTCAAATGGTAACAAGGGTGTCTGTTCCAAGGTTATTTCACTCAGAACAGAGTGTACTAAAATCCCCATCCATGGATTTAGACTCCTATTACGCTGCCATCCCATCACTCTGCCTATCACCCCTTCCCATGCAGATGCATTATATCGCTGTTCATTATTTACAGCCAGTGAGTGAATTTAAATTTTGATAGAAGCCATCTTTTAAAAAAAAAAAAAAAAAACATCTACTTTCGGCTTCTCTAAGGGGAAATATGAGGCCAGCAATCCTAAACCAGTGTGACATATCAGCTGGAGAGTTTGAAGCATGCTTGGACTTATCTTTTCACTTGTGCATCAATCTTCGCTCTCTCTCTCTCAGTATCCTGTTACAGAAGGCATCCTATTTTCCCTGCTGCAGCTGAATTTCATCAGTCTTCTGTTATTCCTTTTGAAGACCCTATCTGAATGGGAATGGCTTAACTCTGACAATCCACAGCTGTCTACACATCTATCAATCCATTCTTTCATCAATCTTTTACCTATCTCTTTTTCCCTGTACATCAAAAGGCCCCTGACTCTCTGCTACCGCTATACGCAGTTTCACTCGTTTCAAAAACACCACGCAGATGTTTTTTTATTTGCATTGTGCTGCCTGTTTGTTTCTCTCAGTGTCCATTCGTCCTTTACCCTCCACTTCACACATCTATTCTCTCTGACAACACGACTATCTGTCTGGTCATCCATCCATCTTCAAACACCTTTCCCACCTGAACAGTCCATTTCCCTCTCTCCTTTAACTCAACAAATGCTTTCTTTCCATCTTTCTGTTCTTCTTTTTTCCCCCCACCGCAAATCTTTCATCTACTACTCCATCAACCTTTTCATGGTAATATCTCTCTGGCATTTAGCTCCTTTTCTCCCTCTCCTTTCCTCTTTTCTGCCACCTCACCCTCCTCCCAATCACCCCCCTCTCTGTCCTATCTGGCTGGAGTGACTGCAGCAGATGTAGCCAGGCCACAAACATCTGCTTCCTCTGTCCCGCTGCATCTCTACTCTGCTGATCAGACTAACTGCTTTAACTCCCCAAAGCTTGCTGTCCTTACTGCCGCCTTAATGTGCAGCTGGGCAGCCGGGGCAAAAATCACAGCTCAATATGCTGCAAACACATGAGGCATACACTGGATAGCTGAGAGCCATATTGAAAAGCTGTGTTTTCTAATAAGTTGGGCAATGTAAATGAATGAATGACAGAAAATGTCCTCAATAAGAAAACTTGCAATGTTGATGAGTTACATTGCTTGACAACGTTGATCATATGCCAGAACACAGAGTCTACTTGCTAAAATGGGCACAGAGGGGTTGGTTGGTTGAGTTAGCTGAACACACCACATGCCAATTGCCAGAACTACCTTAAATGTAAAGAGCTGTTGTGGATAAACGAGGTAATAAGATGTCGGTGGTGTGCTGATAATTTGGCTGCTTAAAGCCCCATTTGGCTACAAAGTGAATCCTAAACAGGTATAAGTTACTTAAAGTCTGACACAAAATAAATATATGATGTATACGGTTAACTAAGCCAAAAACCAGTAAAGCATATAGTCTCAAAAACCAGCAATTAGACCCTTCCCCTTTGAATGAGCAGCGAGGCAAAAGAAACGCACCAGACTGAACATTTATCCAATAGGCCCCGTTGAAAATGAGGGATTTAAATTGATGAATGTTTATTCGATTATTTATTATTTGATCTAAACTGGCAAGAGTGGCTTTTTTGTATCATTTATATAGTAAAATAGATTCTCTGTTTGAAGTAGGAAATTTTAAGCTTGAAGGTGTCGTTTCTGACCACTAGTAGCGCTTTTTAATGTGTGGGTCCCTGTTTTGTTTGTTCTTATGCACACATGCACGCAGGTGACATGATCCACATTCTTGCCAACAGTTTTACATTATTCTACTGTTTCACTGCTCCACGGGTGCCGGTAATGCGGCAAGAAATGCAGCACTGAAGAAGACTGTAAGCTAGCTAATAATGCATATACTGTAAATAATGTTTCAAACTTTTAAGAAAATTCAGAACCTCAAGGAAATACACACAATGCGTTTTGGTGTTTGATGTTTACTGAATGTAAATACAACTTTTGTTTGTTTACAAGAAAACTCCATAGGGAACCTTTAAGGGAACAGTGGACAGAAATCAAAACTATCCCTTAATAAGCCCCCTCATTAAATCAAGACTAATCATAAAGATGTAGCTCAAGAAAAGCAGACTGGTTAAAGAAAGATTTGTATGTGAGACAACTGAGATGTGGCTAAAAATCAACGCCTTTATATTTCATGCATTAAGTGTATTTCACTTCAAAATAAGTGAAATACGGCTATTTACTGCATACAGTAAACAGTATAATGAGCTATTTAAATATATATTGCATAATAAGGTGCTAGGATAGGTTGCTATGTGAGGAAAACTTGCCCTGAGCGTATTACAGTAGCCTGTCTTCTCAATCTCTATGTACTTGGATCATTTGACGGAACTCAATTTGCATAGATCATAAACAAGGTTATTTATCACATCCATACACAGGTCTCTAATAGGACAAAATTACACTTACCTACTTAAGTCCAGTATTTATGTACTCTCACTGAAACCCACAAAGAAAACTGGTAAAAGATTTATTTATTTCTTGCAGGAATTTCTGTATTTTAGTCCATTCAAAGAGCTGGAATAAGCACTTGGTTATTTATCTGCTACAATCTCAGCAGGCTTTTACCATACTCTTTGCAGGTATGAAGGCTTTGTGTGAAAAGGAGATCCTGTTTGTTTTGGACGGGGCTGAGTGCAGTTGAGCGCAGGGTTCACTGCAATGTTTCACTGTAGTGTTAACATTTAAAAGTAGCCAGGGGAGCTGTGCAGAGCTCTTAAAAATAACCAATTCTCATCTCTGCTGCCGACACTCCTGACCTTGGACCATTATCATTGCAGCACACACAGACGGCTTGGCATGCGCAATCTGTACCGAGCCAGCACAATGCACATACAAAGAGAAGAAACGGAGAAGGGCTTCAGCCAGCGCACACTGAAAGTAAGTGTGAAAGCAAATGCAAACACAATCTTGCCTCTGAAGAAACAACAAAAGCTCTTTCTCACTCTCTCTCACTCAATACACACACACACACACATATATACAAACAAAACAAATCCATGGCAGACGAGGCAAACTAAAAAGGCCTCCTACTGTAAATAATGCATGATGTGTTTTACCTGCACCTTTGCCATGCTCCACTGTCCATAACTACTGTACTCTGGTGAGATATGGGAACTGCTGGGAGGTACTGTTTGTAGCTGCTGGCTGTTTACCTGACTTTATGCAGGATCTCTAGGTTTCATCAACCCAAGGCTGATATTTGCACACTGCGCTTTAATGTCATCTTGATGTGCCCGTTTCCCAGGGGGAGATTAAACCTAATCCAGGACTCAAAAATAATCTATGATTGCAAATGCCAAAACATTAAGGGGCAGGGTTTGTCAGTGTTAGCCTGTGTCATGTTCCAGAACTCAGTTCAGCAATGCTATGCAGCACGGTGGCAAAAAATACAAACATCTTAAGACATTTATTCTTGTATTTTATGTCTTTGTCGCAATAATACTGGAGTGATCTGTCTTGCTCTGTCTTTTTTCTAGTTGACACATGTCAACACTGTACCTCCACCGTAAAAGAGGAAGTAAAGTAAGTGGGATTATCTCATCTCACTTGCAGAAATATTTTTAAACTTTTTGTAAACCCATTTTTAGTTATACTCAAGATTTTCATGAAATCCCAACCACTTTTTGAATATTTATGGTCGGAAATATTCCTGCAATCGCCATTTTACATTCACTTAGCCCTCAATATTGTCGTTTTCATAGCTGTGTTCGCTTACTACTGCTGCAAATCAAACATTTCCTACTGTTGCTGCTTCACATTAAAAGCATTTGAAACACAGGGTGGCTTTTATTGTGAAGCAGGCACAGGAAATGCAATGTATTTGTCCCTAAGGTTAGCTTTGACATCAACTGTTAATCAAAAATGCAAATACAAAACAAGACATAGTGTTTTGTGGCATTTTTTGACAGCGCACTTGATATTACCACGGTAGTCGCCAAATCAACCAGGCCATATAATTTAAAAATGAAATATTATACTAAAATGCTTGTAACTTATTGCAGTGTGAGGATTAGTTTCTTATACAGTCTCTTCCACAATAAGATTTTTATTTATTTTCTATTGTTGGATTGGATTGTTGATGTTTAATTAATGTCTGAGAGACCATCTTTCTAAGCATCGCCATGCTCAAATTCACCTTGTTTGTCTGTAGCATGTAACTAAGCCATGACGTCAGATGAAATCTTTCCGCCACAAACTTTCAGACTTTGACTGACAACATGGCGTGTCAGTCTGAAGAAAAGCTCTCTGCTCTGCACTTCAGAGCATCATGAAGCAGCCTCTCTATCAGAGCTGGGCAAAAACATATCTGACAGTGAATAGATTTCAAAAAGCTCTTAGGTGTGTTTGATGTCTGACACTTGAAACTACTCCAAAAGTGAATGCCTCACTCACAAGATATGAAAAAAGTCAACTCTTCTTTCCTTCTGTTAATATCAAAAACACCATCAGCTAATATATTGCTCATATCAGCTCATGGTCAGTTCATTCTCTTTGATATTTTCATTATATTTATATAATATAAAGGTATGCATACTGGCGACACTATCTAACCATTTTATGATCTGTGGTCAGTGGTGTAAACCAGATATGCTACAATCATCTAAGCTATGACTTAACTTCCCAGAGCTCCAGACCATACGTGAGGGCTGGGACATGGTATGAACTGCTAAAGTGAGAGCATCACCTTCAGGTTTAGGTCCATTTTTACCACAAAAGTCTAGTACAACATGCAGGGACTGGTGGCATCACACCAATCTGAACGTCGATCTCACACTTCATCTTAAGGCCAGTTCACACCAAAGATTCGCGACAAGACGAAACTGTTTTAGAACGTTGCAGGGAAAAGTTGCAGCGGTGTGAACTGGCCCGTCTCAGCTCGACTCAAGGCGGCTGATGTTTTCCCTGCAGCTTAATTAGCCTAATGCTAAAATTTCCCTCGGGATCAATAAAGTATCTATCTATCTATCTATCTATCTATCTATCTATCTAATGAATAAAAATGTAATTATTGCTTCTGATATTAGCGGAGTCGCTCTTTATTTCAGGCAAGGTGGCGCACTTCCACTATAAAACTCTCCAGGAAACCTTGTGGTCCACTGTTCCATTACCAGGTCTGAATCTGAGCTTCCACCATCGACAGGAGCCTCATTTCCAGCACACACAGATTTGAGAAGCCTGAGCAGAGTGATTACACTGATAACGGGAGCACATCCTCCAGTCCTCTTTAAAAGTGGGACCCAGCACCCTTGTCAGCCAGTCCATACGTACTGTGCAATCTCCACGTGATACTGAAGAGGCGTTTCAAGTAAGATAGCCCAACAATATCCAGCGCATTCAGCAACCAAGGGTGAATCTGAGCCACCCCTGGTGTCAGGCCACTCTGGAGCTTTCTGACTACTTGGACCTCCGTTGGACAGATGGACAGGTGTCCTTGGATTACAAATAAATTCCATCTCACACCAGCACAGAATCTACATGCGTGTACATCAAGTCAGAGGGATATTGCAGGAATTTTATACAGAGCTTGGAATGACAAACTACATGAATGTCTCCAAGAAAATGTATTATTCAATTTAAGATGCAATACTTGTTGATAGCATTTCCCACCAGCACATTGCCCCCTTTAAACACACAAACTCTATCAGCAGACAAAGTTTATCAAGTGTAGCCTCTTAATTTTGTTTTGTACAAACCTCGTCTTTACAACCTGGATGGTTGCTATCCAAATAATGGAGCGTTGGCTATTAAAGCTTCAGGTTAATGCTGATGAGTAAAATTACTAATCTGTAATGAATTTCATGCCTAATTATTATTTCCTATCTTTAAGATGATAGTGTTTTCCCTCCAGCTCAGGTAAATGTGATTTGAAATGTCTGAAAGGCTCGTGGATTTCAGAGGTGAACTGAAACTTTGCCGGTCTGAAATAGCATCATGTTAAGCTGTGATAAAATGTCATGATATCAGTTTGTGAACCTATATTTTTCTTTTAGTTGTCCCATCTTCCCATTCCATTACCAGTGTTGTGCTATTAAAATACAGAACACAATACCTTGTTGACCTCCAGTATTTCTCTCCTCTCCTCGGTGGCAGGGCGGGTCTGGCCAGCTGAGCGATCCTCGTGCTTTGAGCTGTCATCCTCCACAAAGGGTATCAGTTGCTGGAAGGGACAGCAAACAAAAACCTGGCTATATTATTTACTGTAAGCAAGACAACTGTAAGAGGATCACTTCCAAAATGCTGACATATTCAACCGATTTGGATTGCATTAGGTTTATCACTTACAGTAGCGCAGTACATAAAAAATCTACACTGTGAAGGTATCATAACAGTTTTACTTTTGTGGCAATCAACTCTGTTTTTAGAGTAGTTGTCTTTTCCTGGAATAAAACTCCCTTGTTTTCCCTTATTCCTCTCACCTCTTATTCTGTCCATGGTCCAAATACATTAAAGGCACTGTGCTGCATATTCACATTTTTCCTATATGCCCTCTGAGTGCAGTTATAGATCAGATTTATTTGCGTATGGGCAATCTCAACCTATGAGTGCTATCCTCTACTCAAGATATCCCCGTGCTGTCTCATAATCCCGAGTCTCACACGTCTCTCTTCAACGAAATAGACAGACAGCACAGAGAGAGACAGAAAGCAAGTGGGAGATTAATTCATTTTTCAACGCTCTGTGTGCTTGACCTTGTCTGCTTGACACTACAGTGAGGCTGATGTGGAAGAGCCTTCAGGCGAGGCAGCGTTCCCGAGAGCCCGACAGGGTCACTGCCTGCTGCTCTACATCACACTGCCCTCTAGTGGTCACCTCAGGGAGGAGGAGAGCAGGAGGCTTGCTGCAGTCCCACATCAAGTAATGTTTGAATGTCTTGAGAACACACTGCTGTACTGGTACAACGGACAGGGTCTTATACTGAGAATGTGTGATTGATGACATGCATAACGATCTTTGTAGAGCTACTGAATTGGATTTTGTCAAAACCTCGAGGTACTGTAATGCACACACAGTGTAGTTGTCAAAAGTCAATGTTATAGTTTCACACTCTCAAAAATCCACATTCACACTTTTCAGACATCTGATACCACTTTTAATGGGTTTCAATTGAAGCTGCAAAATAATCTGCAGAAGTTTCCTTTCCAAAACAAAAACTGTCATACCAGACAAGATCACAAACACAGATTAGGTAGGAGACTCTCCAAACAACTTCATACGGTGGGAAAACACACCTTGCTCCAATAACGACTTGGCACAATGCTAATCAAAATCATGCAAAGTTATTTCGATTATTCTGCTTGACTACACCGTTTGACCTGAGGTTGTGCAGCTGGAGTGGAAGGCCCTGCGGACACCGGACAATGATTGGAGTAAGCTGTTTCATCTGGAAGCAAAGACTGACTGGTGTTTGGAGACGGCCAACGTGAAGACTACATGAAAAAGACAAAAAAAAAAAAAGGCAGACGGAGAGAAATGGAGAAGACTGCAAGACAATGGGCTATATGTCAGATAGTTAGAGGAAAAAAGCTAGGGTTGAAGAGGGCAGGGAGAGGGGTGGGGAAAGAGCAAGAGAGAAAGAGGTGAAAAGAGGAAGCAAAACCAGAAAAAAGGGAAGAGAGAACAAGACAAACACAAAGAGACAAAGAGGCTGAGAGGGGAAAAAAAGACAGAGAGACGTAAAAATCTGGATAACTTTCTGTGCTCCTGTCAGTTTCCAGGCCGAGCTGCACGCCAAACTGTAAACTCCGACCGTTGGAGAGAGAAAAGACAGCAAGGACATGTGCAGGATATTATATCAGACAAACTATGAGCTTGTCTCTAGCTCAAGAAAACTTTAAGTAGGAAAGGGGGAACGTTTTTTCATTTGATAATTTCAGACCGAAGCCAATGACATATCAAATTTTAAAGGTAGTGGGCTGATTTTGGCAGCTTCTGGGGGGAAAATGAAATGTGCTGAGTAGGGTGGGAAAGACGGATGGAGAGTATATTGTGTGTGTGTGTGTGTGTGTGTGTGTGTGTGTGTGTGTGTGTGTGTGTGTGTGTGTGTGTGTGTGTGAGTGGGTGGGTGCACGTGTAGCCATGCAGCTTGTGTGCGCGTGTGTGTGTGTGTGTGAGTGTGCCTGTGTGAGTCATAAACACTGCCTCTTCCACAGAAAGATGGATGTGGTTTCCTGTCTGACAGAGAAGAATGGCCTAATGAAGTTCTCCAGGTTGCCTCGCTGAGACAAAAGGAAAAGGGTAGAAAAGACAAAATGAAAAGAATAACAAAATAACAAGAAAATAGCAGGCTGAACGTGTAAGGGGAGAGGGAAATGAAATGGCATGGCTGTTCTGTGCAGGAAATGACAGAGAGGATGAAGACTTGTGCAAGAGGACTAGAGGAAAAGCAGAAGCGAAAGATGGAGAGAGAGTGAAACAAAGCCAATGTGAACAAACAGATTTAGATAGAAGAAAGAGAGGGAGAAAGAAGGAATTGGAGAGAGAGACAATATTGACCAGATAGAGAGAGAGAAGACGAAAGGTGGAAAAAGAGGGGTAGGAGGAAGAGAAAAGAAATACAGAAAGAAGGAGAAAGTGCAAGAGTTTGAGAGAAAAGAGGGAGGAAAAAGCTGCAACAGGGCAGCAACGAATGACAGCTGGAAAGAAAAAGGGGAAAGCGCTGACGTGTGCATTTGGTCCAGCTGTTCATTAAACGGGTCTGTTGCTAATTAGGCTGCAATGAGGTCACACTGCCCGAGTCATTGATTCCACTTCCTGTTTCGGGGGAGCCAATAGTGAGCGGCTGTCAGGCAGGCACCTGAATTCTCCGAGATGATAAATGGCATGCATGCTGAGGCCAAAATCAACAACCCTCAGCCCCAGACAAGCATGGTGAGAGCTGAGCTATTGGCTGGTCAGCACTGGACTGGGTCTCAGCCTCAAGGGGAAACGAATAAACATTTAAATAAGCTGGAAATAAGAGGGAGAAAAATAGTTACATGGTGTAATGACCCAATGAGGGTTTACAGCATTACAGCAAAGGAAAATGTCAAAGTGAAACCCTCACAGACTTTGGTTTAGGCGCGGAACTGCGGACGAGAGTCATTCTGAACAACCAGTGGATAGATCATTCGAAATGCTTCCGAGCAACTGTATTATTCAATGAAGAAAATGTACACAGTGGCAGCCATCACAAATTTGTTCCAATTTAAGACTGGTCTCCTCCCACATCCTCCTTTATCCTCAGCAGGAGTCTGGTGAGAGAGATTAGCTCCGAGCCAATCTGTAGAAATTGGGAAGGGACTGCCGCAGTCATAAATCCAATCAAACAGTGGTGGATAGCCTAGCTGTAGCCCTGCATGAAGTCTTGAACAGTGCATGCCTAGTGAGCCTGTGTGTGTGCGCGTGTTTGTGTGTGTGTGTGTCCCTGTATATGTAAGTTGAAAGGAAATGCCTTTGTGACATGCTACAATGCACCACATGCAGGTATACATTTAGTGTGTGGGACACAACTGTGCACATGCGTGTGTATTTCTGTGTGTCTGTGCAGGCAGGCAGGGATGGAGTGCGGCTGAGCTGAAGTGCCGTTGTTCCTGGAGGTGGATGGTGACCGTAACCAACGGTAAAGAGACTCTGGGGACTCACCTGAAGCGACCAATGAATCTGCTGCGAGCGGAAAAAAAGACAGACCTAGAGGGAGCGGGTGAGATAAGAGTCCCCCAGGGTAAAGATGTGTGTGCGGCTGTGTAAGTGAGTGTGTGTGTGTGTGTGTGCGCGTGTGCGCAAGGGGGTTTGGCTGTAACAATGACCTACTTCCTTTAAACTAACGTCTTCTTAATTTAGCAGGCAGTTTGTGTGAAGAGTTGGGCTATATGAGGCAGTGACATGACAAGCCTATATACAGCATGTGTTTGCATCGGGAAGGATCGATCAGTCACGTCAAGTTAAAAATTTAGTTCCACCACTACACCACGATAGTTACAACCACATCATGTAAGATCTAATTGCAGAAGTAGGTGTACAGTGTAGGTATTAAAAGCATAATTTGATTTGAGGTTGGGTGAGGTAGGATAACATCTGAGAATGCAACCATCAATATATAATGTAAGAATCGTAATAAAACCTGAGAACATGCCCTTCTACTATAAATGGATCAAGAATGAAGTAAACCTGGTTAATGTAATTACCTCCGTATAACAATGTTCTCTGCCTGCCTGTGATCGTTTTCGCTGAGTCTATATCTTGTTCACTGTCAGGTTTATGTTTTATTTATTGACTCTGTCTGTTCTTGTTATTTTGTTTCTATTATTCTGCTAAAGTGTTAACAGGACATTGCTGTAATAGAGCATATATGCTCAGCCAAACTACCCTGTTCAAATAAAGATTAAATAAATAAAATACAGTTACATTAAAAGTTATTTATTACTCCTTATGGCGGGGTAGTAAGTAAGTATGATTATTACATACTCTTACTAGAGTGGGTAAAGTTATGATAATAAATTTTAAATAAAAGGAAAGATAAATATTAAGTAGTCAATATCATTATAAAATGATTATTCCTTTTTAGGTAATAAATCCTAGCTAATATAAGCTTGCTTTTTATTGCATTATTACATTTCAATTCATTTCTACTATATTTTAAAAAGCTGTTACATTTTAAGTTGCTACAATCTCTCTTGTAAACACAGAGTAAATTAGGATTGATAGCAGTGATTTTTCCAGTGAATGGTAGTGCTGAACATGCATGGTCGTCTTCAGCGACACATGACTTCATATTTATACTGTAATATCTTTTTACATGCTACACTCTAGTGGTGGCCACAGAGGACCTCCAAAGGTTAAGTGTCCTAGTCAGGGTCAACATGGTAGTCACTTTTTAGGAAGGGGTGATTTTCCATGCTCAGGTTCTGGGATCAAACTGGAAAGCTCGTTGATCTTAATTTGTATGAATGCTGGGGGGTGCTGCTAGCATCCTCGGATCGGTAGGCTCTTCCTGAGGGAGCATAAATAACATACATATGGTGCCAGTGATGTTTGACTACATCATTTTTACCTGATTATGGTGTAAAGGCAACACACACCTGCAGTGTCTGACAATCATCAAAATGGTGACCAGCGATTACATGTCAACTCACCAGGATACGCCACTGTCCTATTTTCCAATCTCAACTTGGGAGTCATTTTAATCACATTCATTCCCCAGATCAGCAGAATCCAGCAACTGTACCTACTACTTCTGTCTGTCTGACATGTCCAATGTGTGCTACAGTGCAGCATTGCTCATGTATGTTGTATTTAAGGACCATAACATTAGCATGATTCTTTGGTTCCTTCTCAGTCAAGAGGTTTTGATCCTCCGCAACTGTCAATAAGGCTTCATGGTGCGCATGGTTTAAATCATTTCCTGTATTCAAACTGTCCCAAACAACTGATAACGTTTCAGTCTTAACCGCACACACGTGCTCATACCCTTTGCCTTCCAATCACATTAAAATGAGAACATTTTGTGAAATCTTGTCAAGTGTCGCCGTGTCTCACCTCCGGAGGTATGGAGTCCATCCCGGCGCAGTTTTCATTGCATTTGTCGTAGACGAGGCGCAGCTTGCGGAACAGCACAGAAAGCATCCGTAAGTGCTCCTGGAGTTTTCCCAGCCTGTCCTGGTGGGTGTTCGGATGGTAAGTGACTCCATTAGGCAGCTGTGAAGCACCACACAGGAAACGTTGTGTTAAGCAAAGTACAAGCCTACAATTTTGCTAGTGTTAATAAAAAGCAACAGCCATTGATCCCCACTGACTGCCAAAAGCACTCGGTTATTCCCTAACTGGTAATAGTTCATTAGAAGCCTTCGACTAATGCACCATAGATGCACTTTCATTTACACCAATAACAAAGTTTCCTTTTCTACTTTTAGAGAAACCTCAGAAATGTGTTTAACATGTTTGTGTTCATGCAACAACATGGTAACTGGTCTTGATAACATAATAAAAGCACAGTTTAAAACTACCAAACACAAACTCAGCTGCATCAAAGGTTAACTGCTTCAGCTGCTGCACTTTGAGTGTTTTCACTCACTCTCATACTGAGGCGGCATCACTGGCTTTTAACTACAACGGGTGTTAAAGAGTAACAAGTCGTGTTTTTTTTTTTTTATTGTGGGTTCGACAAGCCTCTGGGGCAGCACTGTGATTATAAACATCCTACATAAGATGAAACAAGCCTGCCTTCAGGGCAAGCAAAGCGAAGAGAGAGACGCAGAGAAACAGGGGGGAGACAGACAGACAGACAGACCTCCGTCTGTCTGTCTACGGGAGAGAGGCAGGGAAGACAAGATACATTTTTATGAGTATAAAGACAGCCTGTGATCTAAGTCGCAACAACGCTGTTTGTGCATTCTGTGGCTGAGGCGTGCCTGTTTGGCCCGTCTCCAGCTGTGATTTTAAGGTGCAGGAGGAGCATCAACTCATGCTGACCTCGTCGTCAGGACACCATCAGAGCTGAACAATGTGAACTACATGTGAACTGCAGAGCAAACTGATATATATAAGACTACTGATATCCTGAATAAAATGCTGAAGGAATTATTCATTTTAAAGTAATTCCACAACTTTGCGCCATCACTTGATCGCGCTAATGCAGTGTGTAAAAATAAGAGACATATTTGAGCTATCAGTATGTGAAACAAAAAGATTTGTTTTACCAACAACAAACATAGAACCAAAGGTTAGTCTGTGGCACAGATCATCGCTCTTTGTCTACAATAGCTCCTTCTACATTCTGACAGCAAAGAGAGAAAGTAGTGCCCCTTCAACTCACAAATCACTTGAAATCCAAGCAAGCCAAACCCTTGCTTAGCTAGTGTAAACATAAACACTTTGACCACACTTGTCATACAACATCACTGTTGAGAAATACACAAAAGAAATGTTTTCACTGGTAGTCAACAATCTGGCCACACTAAATAGCTGCTCAGCATATGTGAGAGAGGTTGGATGTTGCTGATTGGATTTCAACTTTGGGAAAAAGACAAAAAAAAAAAAAAGAGGCCCTATTCACCAGCCTCTCCTCGCAAATGGAACAAGTGCTTGGATCTGTTATTCCTACCATCAAGTGATTTTGTAAGATCTTTGGTGTTATTTGTGACATTCAGCAACACAAAAATCATGTTTTTACCAATTCAGTAATATTCAAGCTGAGCTTCCAGACCAGCTTCAAATTGTGCTGAATTCAAACGTCTTTCCTACATGATCCACAACTTTAACATCTTTGCACTTGTTCCAAATTTAATTTAGAATCCATATAAGGCTTTACATGGTCACCAGACTACACAAACTTTAAACTTTACCTTCCCTAAATGCCTCTTCGATCCACTGGTGTTAACTTTTGAGCTGAAGTTAAAAATGGGTTGATCAAGCTTATGGCTGGCTGTACTGATGTGTCAGCTTTGGAACAGCCTTCCATTTATTATTCAATCTGCTTGCACTGTCTGGTTTTATATCCCGCATCAAAACACATTTTTAAAGAATTGCCTTCCTGCATGACAGCTGTTTTGTTATTTGCATAATAGTTTTCTGTCATGTTACCATCAGACGTATTATTACTATTTTAGTATAGCCTTTTATATTTTTTTATTTTGTGCCCATCTTTTGGCTTTCAATAATTATATTCTGCCGTTTTATCTTTTGTATTGACCTATTGTGTCTCCATATTGCAGTTTTTACTCCTCTCATACCACTGTTCTTATGGTATTAAGTGTCTTGTAAGGGTGTTAGGGGCTAAGGGAAAAATGTGCAAAAATTATGAAAGGCAGAAGAGGCAAAGAGAAAACTGAAAGGGGAGTGTAACCATGTTTGACAGGTGTGTGGGCTGAGAGACAGCGTGAGACAGACCTGCATGTTCCTGAGGAGCTGGAAGATCTCCATGGTCCTGAGGACAATGTCTTGGACCGTCTCCTGGCCAATGCGACACAGCGACGCCGTGTTGACATCACGTGCTGCCTGGGCCTGCTGCTGCTGCTGTGGTGGCGGAGGCTGCCCGCCAAAAGGCGACACTAGTGGAGGGGTTGTCATGGAGACAGGAGGTGAAGATGCTGGTGGATGAGGGTCTAGGTCCAGGTGAGGTTACCTGTCAGGGTATTCCACACCAACACACCCTTACATGCCTTCATGCAGTGTTTTACAGGAGTAGGAGAGGAACATGTAGAGTAAAATCAAAATGAGGAAGAAGAAAGTTGAGGGTTAATGGAAGTCACTGCATTTTAATTAATTAAAGTGTCAAGAAAGAAAATGGTAGTCACATTAATACATAAGGATATTGGCATTACCTTTAGCTTGTATCAGAAGTCAACCACAGTAGTATGGTTAATAAAGTACAATACAATTTATACACTCAGGAAATGCAGTACAGCTCTCTAAAAGCGTCATAGCTGTCACAAATCCACTGAAACGTAAAGCTGTCTAGCTAAAAAGACTCAAAACTGATGAAGTCTCTGAGCTAACGGTATAGCCTTTAATACAAGTGCCTTAAATTCAGAACTAAGTCTGTTAGATGCTATGCTGGACTTTAAACACCGCACCCAAATGTATCCAGTCTGATAACAGGTTATTAAGCCAACATGTGAAAGTGGAGTGGTTTTCACCACAGCTAAGTGGACAATCCCACCACACGACACTTTCAGCTTTCTCTCGCTTAATTTATTTGTGTCGTTTGAGTATCAAGGCACGACGTGAAGCTTAACATCGCAGAGAGTGTTCATATTTACTTAATAGCACATTAGACAACGTGTAATGTTACCTGTCAAGTGATAATTTATCTGTTTTGTTGACATGTCTAGTTCCCTGCTCTGCTCCTAGGATCTCAGATGCCGCAATTATCGCGAGAATTCCTTTTGACACCGCGACTCGTAGCGGTAAATGATGAAGTAGAGGTGGCACTTTTTTTTATTAATTTATTGCGATTTGTACAGGAGGAATATATTATAATCTACACTTAATGAAATGTCATATCCCTTATGATTAAAGTTAACCCATATTTATATTTTAAATTGGCGCCCTCCCTCCAAATGTTTCGAAATTAATGACAACATTACGGTAAAGCAAGGCGCACTGCACATTTCTTCAGGCTACTTAGGGTAACAGCGCCATATGCTGGCCTTCTCTTATATAACAGGCATGTCACACGCATCTGACTTCATCAGCCCCCAGGCCAATTTACGCCACATGATTGCTTCTCATGGGTCATTATAACTTTTTTAGTAAGCATAATTCAGATTCATCCCGTAAATGAATATGTTGTCTACTCCGTGTTAAATCAAATCCTTTGATGCATCCATCCATCCATTACTTATAATGTACAGCTGTGATTGGATTATTTGGTGAGCCATCAGAATCCACATTAATTTGAAATACAAGAGGTGTCAGAAATAGACAGTAGGCAGTACAAAGCTGCTTCTTCAGCATATGTGCTCTGCCATGCAGCGGAATTACTGCTCTGACTTACACACACTGGAAGTAAGAGCTTTATTGAAAAAACGAAAGGCTTTGCCTTCAGGCTTGAGTGGGGCTGAAAAAGTAGATTAGGATGCCTATTACTTAATTTACATTATTCACTCAAATTTGGGGTTACAGGCTGGATTTCAATTTCCTTTTATCTGGAACACATTTTGTGTAATAATAACCTGAAGTAATTTCTTTTCACTTATTCTCTGTCTCTCAAAAACACCCCATCTGCAACATGCAACACTGATATGAAAAACACACTGTGTCAAGAATCACTTGACTGCCCACAACTTCTTAATTGCAGACGGAGTGCTGGTTAGCTTGCCAGGATGAATGAGCGTTACTCTTACAATCCCCATCTGCCATAGCGCCAGACCAACTGAGGCATGCCATTTGGAAATGAGTTTCTCCATAATCATCCAGCCTGTCTTCTTGGTGTGTCTAATTGGGACAAGAGAGTAGTGATGGTGAGTGGGTGGAGGCAGGTAGTGAGCTAGAATATGCTTTCCCTGCTCTGTTGCTGAATTATATATTTCACAATATAAGAAAGTTTTTTTTAAATAATAAATTCACACATCACATCCATGGAAAAGGTTGGAAAATGCAAATATGGGTGTGTGAGTGTACTGTATGTGCATGCTCATTTTGTGTGTTTATCATGGGGGCAGGGCTGAGAAGGCAGCTATCTACAGGCCCTTAGCTACTTGAAAGGTCATCTATCATCACTGATCAAAGTGAATAGAGAAACAACAGAATGTATTGATCACATCAAGGCAGGTTGATGGAAAATGCTTTCAAACGGCTGTTTCATGTTAATTTAATCGAACCACGTTGAGACAAAACATTCCTGTAAATTCAAACTTTCAAAAACATTCATCACAAGACAATGCCATCACAAATCTCACAGTTTCTTATAATTTCTCCCCAACTTGTGGTTGCCACAGTCACAAAACTTTCTGGAGAGCAGCAAGAAGAAGACTCAAATAAATCATTACCTCTGTGTAACTGGTGCAGCATACTGTACATCATGTAAGTGAGGCCTCTTGCATAAAAAATACATCAGGCAACACAGGTTACCTTGAAACTGACGGCAGGTTCATAATACTGCATCCTCTCATCAATGCTGCAGGGGCTTGAATACCTTGAACATGAGAGGGCGAGAGAGCAAGAGCGAGACGAGGGAGAGAGGGAAGAAGTGGTAATGAATGGAGAAAGAGAAGCAGAGAGGAAAACCAGGAAAAAGAGTTGGAGAAGGAGCCAAAGGTAGCAAAAAACTGAAAGGGAGACAGACAGGACACCCCTTGTGAGGAAACACAAACCGTGTAATAATTATTAGCTGAGGGGGTATCAGGACTAAAACGGATTATCTAGCCACCTAGTGCATTACTCATGCTTTAATTAAATACGCACTGATCTGGTCCCTCCAGGGCTAAGTTCAGATGCAGAGAAAAGGGAGCACAATGGTGTGCTCTGAAGGCAGCAGTATGTAAAGTCCATTCAACTGCTTCACCTCTTCACTTCACCTCCGAAAGTCTCTGGACACAAGAATGAGATTAGTATAGCTGAAGGTATGGGAAACAGGGATTAAGTGTATGGGTGGGAGGGAGAGCATATGTGTACTATGTGCATGTGAGCAGGAAAGTAAGAATTCTCCAATCAGTACTACTACTACTTTTATCTGATATTTCCGTAATGATCTCTGTACTATTACACTACCTCATATTCCTGTATTAATATGTACATGCACTCAGGCTACATACTTACTGCTGGGGCTTAGGAGGTAGAGCGGGTTGTGTATTAATCGCAGGGTTGGCAGTTTGATCCCCAGCTCCTCCTGTCCAAATGTCTAAGTGTCCTTGAGCAAGACCCTGATTCCCAAATTGCCAGCGCCTTGCATGGTGGCTCGCTGCCATCAATATACAGTGTAATATCAATATACATTTATTACTGACATGTTTCTTGTTATTTTATTTCCTATCTAGTAAATAGTTATGTTTAGTTATAAGAGAAGAATGTCACAAAGTGCTTTACAAGAAAATAAAAGAAAGCAACAGATAGATGAAGAAGAGTAAAAACAACATAAATGGAAATAAACAGAAATGATTCATCTATCTTTCCAAATGAATGGGCAAATTAAAAGATACAAACACCACATTGATTAAGGGTTCCTGCTTGGACATTGTCGTCTAATGAATAACGTATCATAAGATTTGGCTGCCTGGCTGATAAATCCCTCTTTATGCAGTAAACCACACTAATGTACAGTATATTCTATATTCTATGTAGCTGCTACAGCAAGTTAAAAATCCCTTTAGAAGCAGCAGAATTATTTTAAATTCTAGTGGGGGTCCCAAATTTCACAAAGATACCAAAAAACGTCAGGCTGAATTTGGGGAAAATGTGTGTAAAATGATGCACAAAATATCTTGAATATTCCCATTTGATTGCCTGGTCCATGAAGTGTGGAATAAGATGATTTAAACAACTTTAAAGCTACTTTAGTAGAAACAAAGGGGTTGATGTTATGAGGTTCAACACAAACTCTCTTTGTTTCAAAATAAAGAACACCTAATATGGGGTAAATAATTTAGAAAAATAGTGCTTTAAATGTAGATATTTTCAAAATAAAAGATTTAAAGTAAGTGGGTACCAGCCAGCTCTGTGTCAGTTGTTATTAATGATGCCCTTGACCGTTCTACTGTAGCTCAGGACACCCATAGCTCTTACTGCAGGAAACAGCAGGGTAGAAGAAGGTCAAACTCAAAAGGAGCCATAAACGCTTCAGTGTCAGTAACATGTCAGAGGCCCCTGGTTCCCCAAAATGGCCGCCCAGGCACATAAAGGCACTGGTTTAAGGTCAAGAAGGTGGGTGACTTAACAGGGATCAACATGCCCTTCAAGACAATGGATCCATTTGGGAGCTTGTTGCCCAGCAACAGAGGAGCTGGTGTCGGCAGTACGGTATTAAATGGAAACATGAAGGATTTTATGACATTGTAAATAAGACTTTGAAAAAGGAATATTTTATTGAATAATTCAATTCAGCTTGTAACTGTACAAAGGCAGTGGAAAGGCATTTTGATAATGTATTAAAATATACTTGATGCTCTCCACATACAGTACTTCTGAGGTTGCTGGTGTAATAGTCCATGCACAGAAATATTTATCTATATTTACACACCATACTGTGTACAAACACCTGTGGCTGTGTCCTACGTCTTAGGTTAATGCTCAAACAAACAGTACAGTGCAGTAGTTAAAATGTGTGTTCAGGATAATGAATAGAAGTATAAATTAGCAGTTACTCAACACACTCAATCATGTAACATGTATAGATTCAGAAAAGGTGAATACTTCAGTGCATTGTGATTTCTATTTCAACACTTAAAATTGAAGACACTTTGAAAATCTTAAAAGTTTTAGACAAAACTTCACATAGAAGGAGCAAGAGAAAGGGGAGCTTTTCTTCTAAAATCATTTCAATCATGAGCAAGCTTGTCTTTCATTCAGGTGAGTGACTCATTGTTGTTTCAATATCAACATTTCTTTGGGAATGTCGACACAAAAGGCACTTAAGGCGCAGTGATGAGACTTTGGCATTAATGTCACAGTAAAACATAAGACCCGAGGAACAACTAAATATTGTTATCGCCAGAGGTTACAGCAGCTAAAACATAGCGTGGCCTTATTCTGTCGGGATCCGATAAAGAATTTGGGCAGGTTGCTACTTCTTGGGGTCCTCGCACAGGGTACATCCAGGCTTCAGGTCAACCTGTCTCTCCATTTGAATCGTAACAGAGTGGAAGTTGTAGGAGGCGAAACAAGACTGTGTCATTTCTCTTAAAACAGTCTGAGCATCCACCGACTCATCTGTGGAGGAGGGGAGGACACAAAGGAAACGGCAATAAACAAATGTTAGTCACCTTGTGTGTTTATACTGTAAATTTACATGCCTTAAAAACTGTTTCAGCAGAAGTTTCGGCATGGAAAAAGGGAGAAAAAAAGCTCTGTGTGCTCATTACACACCAGAAGGCAAAACAGTTTGATGGATGACAACAGGGAGAGATAACTGCTATTCTTAGTCTAAATAAATTGCCTGAGGTTGAAAGGCTATGGTTGTTGCGGAAGTCAAAAGAGTATTCTCTGTAAAGTGACCATTTTAGCTCTCTCAAGTGTAACACTCAGTCGTGCTTTGAGCTGAAAGCTAAGATTAGCTTGCCAACATGTTAATGTCACAGTAAAATGGCATTCATTAGGATAAAACAAGCTATCAGACACACAGAAATAAAATAATTGTTACTACAAATGTGGTAACAAACCATTGCCTATTTTTTTACACATCCAGAAACATTTTTTTTTTCCTCAATCAACTCCTGCGAAAACTATCAAAACACAAACAAATACTGTATGCCATCAGTATATTTTAAGAGATAATGGCAAAACATCTACATAGAGGGACTTCAATATAAAAAATGGTATTTTATTAGTTGAGCTTTCAGTCAGTTGCTATGTACAGTATGTTTGAATTATTTATAATAATTTGGACGAAAATTTCCGCCCATATTTTAGCCTGAAATTAGTCTCAAAAATGTTCTTGTAAATTCATATGAATGTTAGCCAAAGATTTAAAAATTTAAATGTGGTCGAATCAAGCAGACAGCTCCCAACAGAAAATGTTTCTCCTCACCTATGGCAACGTGTGCAGACAGTACAGTCTGGTTTATGGTGAGGGCCCAGATGTGAAGGTTGTGGACCGCTGTCACCCCCTTCACTGCTAGCAGACCATCCCGCACCTCACTGTATTTCACCCCTGCTGGAGTACCTGAGTTGTAAATGAAACGGAGGAAAAGGCGTAAATGTAAGACTTTGAGAAATGATGAGTCAGAAAGAGCGAGACAGAGAGCTGCAAACACTGTGTACAAACACAGTATGTTGTCATTGTTTTAGGGCCAGGAAATAAGAGCATTACCTTCCATCAGGACAACAAGAATATCCCTCAAGATGGTGAAGGTGGTGCACAAGACCAATATGGAGAACAGGAAGGTGCAGATGGGGTCAGCTATCTTGTATTCTGGCTGAAAGGAACAAATAACACAGAAAATTAAGTTTAAGTATCATCAGACATGTTAACCATCTATATAATTAAATAATTATTTGGTCTTGGTAATTTGGGCTGTACTGAGTTTTATTTCTTTATGATTTTCTAAAGTATCCTAAAGTAATTTTTTCAGTAATGGTTACCAAGAAAAAAATGAACTAACTGCCCAATACTAAAAAGGGACAAAGGACAGTGACAATTAATTTTGTATTTCTTATGTAAAAGAAGCTCATATTTTTGCCGTAATGACTGCCCAGGGAGAGGATCTGCAGCACACTGAAAATGCAAACTGAAACACTGAGTATTCTGCAGACAGACACAAAGCAACAAAACAGCATGTGGACAGAATATACGGCACCATTTTTCCTGCTGCAAACAGCCACAGCCTTGAGTTGTTCGACATTCCTCAAGGGCGAGTGTGTTTTTAGCAGCGAGAATACAGAGCGGTGGAAGGTTTGATAGCTAAGAAAATAATGCAGGAATTAATACATGAGAGCTACAGTTCTGTATGCTGCAGTATCCTCAAACCAACAGCAGCCAGAATTCAGCCAAAACACTAATAATAATCAAACTAATTGAGGGATGACTTAATATTGTTATGGTTTTTTTTTTCCTCATTGGTGAATTTTATTATTAGATTTACAGGCAGGTAATGTAATAATGTGACAACACATTATCAAGGAAAGAACTGGTTTCATTTAATCTTTAATCTAAGTAGACTTCTGAATTTCTAATCACAAATACTAATAATTACTATAGGAAGTTTTATGAAGTATGGTCTCATTTAACGTATATAAAGAAACGTAACAGAAAATTCGCTTTTCTGTTTGTTACCTGTTCTGCATTGACTCACTGTAATATGTTGTTTTGTGTTAAATAAATTACAAAAAAAAAAAAAAAAAAATAAGATTACATTTTGACAATTTATTTTCCACACACATATTCACACACCGATGGCGATGGAGCTGCCATGCAAGGTGCTGGCCTCCATCGGGAGCAACTTAGGGTTCAGTGTCTTGCCCAAGGACATTTCGCCATGTGGACAGGAGGAGCCGGGTATCGAACCGCCAACCCCGGGATTAATGGAGGTTTTTTGTTTTGTTTTGTTTTGTTTTTTAATGCCTTAAAGTATTTCACACCTACACTCCCCACCTCCACTCAAGTTTTACTCTGTAAGACTTGCCACACTTTGTGCACGCCTAGAAAGACTCCTAACCTTGAAGAAGATAATGATGGCGCTGATAAGCACGCTGACGCTCTGGAAAAGATCTCCCACCACGTGGACAAAGGCGGATCGCACACTGGCATTGGCCTGCTGAGGCTTCCTTCCTGGGATAAAAAAATAAGACGGGAGTTCAGTATGATCCATGCTCTAAGGATAATTATATATTGGATTATATTTCATTACATAATCCATTATAATGGATTGTAATGCCCCCCATAGTGCATATTCAATCATACTACAGAATACTGTGCATGGCTGCTCATATTTGAGCAGAAAGTGATAATGACTGGGAACATACCATGATTGGCCCCTTTTTGCTCCAAGTATGCATGGTCATTATTCGAGTGGGCATGGTTCGAGGTCTGACGGTTTTCTTTTCCTTCCTTGTGACTGTGGCCGTGCCCGCGTGAGCTGAGACCCCCGTGACTGTGCCCGTGGCCGGACTGGTGAAGGGTGAAGAACATGCTGTTGAGAGTAGGAACAAAGTATTTTGAAAGTAATTAGCTCTGAGATACAAGGCGTTTTGACAACATACTACAACATAAGCTTCTTCGAGAGTCCATGAAACAGGATTTAGTATTGCCCTGCTCTCTGTGTTGGCTTTAATTAAATCATAAATATTAAAAAAGGTGCACTGTGCGCTGATAAAAGCTGTATAAATGAGAACTGAGTGTGTATTTTACTCACATAATATTAGCCAACACAGCACAACCAGAGGTAACGAGCATGACAGTGCCCTCGATGGTGTAGTCATTGTTGATGAGGCGCTTCACAGCCAGATAAACCAACACTCCTGTTACCAGCCAGATGGTGAAAACTGACAGCAGCGCACCCAGGATCTCTGCATGGGTGAAGAGATGAGGAGAAAAATAAAATCAGGAGAAATACACCAAGAAAGGTAGTCAAATATTGACTGGAAGCTGCTCTAGGTAACAGATTTTCCAGCTCCAGATTAGAAAGAAGACAAGAAAAACCTGAAAATTGCTTGAAATTCAGTACACAGGTAAGTCACAAGACTTAGGAAAACTGTAGTTTTTCCTCAAGTGTAGAGGGGGACCAGTTATTGGTTCAGCTCTACTTATCAGACTAAACTAACACTTTCTGGTAAAATGTTTGGCCAATTATGCATAGACATATTCTGCACAAAGAACACTTGAAGTAGCACTGAAGGTCTGAAGACTTTTCTAGTTTTATATTATACAAACTGTCCACATAAATGTTCTGCTGGCAAGTTACTAGGTCCCAAAACAATCAACCTTTATGTGATTCGGCACCCCACTACACATGACAGCCTGTGGTTTTACTGTCAGGGCAAAATTAGGACAGCTTACAAATTAAGGGACAAAGATCTATATAGTAAAAGTATTTTTAAAAAGTATAACAAACATCATCCTGTTTGGTTTGAATATACTGTGTTCCATTAAGTCTCTTTAAGGTGGCTCTTTACAATGCAAGACACATCAGCCCCTAAGGCTAATTAACTATCACAGCCAACCTACAATTAGCCTTCAATTCAGTGACAAAGCGGTTAGTAAAGGTCTTAAAGTAATGTCAGAAAAGAAAAGTTTTAAGTGAAAGCACATAATAAATACATAAATGTAAGCCAGTGAACACTGAATATGTAAAATCACAATAAAATCTAATTTAAAAAAAAACACTATATGGAAATTGACTATACCTTAAGACGTCGATTTGATCAATATGAAAAATACTGATGTGCCTATAAGATGTTACTAAACCATCCAGGCAACGGTCACTATAAACTAAACACTACAAAAACTACTGAATAAAGGATTAAATGTTGGTGAGTTAAGTCTCACAGGAAACAGTTTCTAATGCAGCTTACTGTACCTGCACGATGCCAGCCATAACTGAGCCTGTGTGTGGCAGGTCTGGAGGAGAGCCAGAGGGATATCAGGCTGATGATGAAGCTGGTCAAGTCCACCAGCAGGTGGGCAGCGTCTGTCATCACCGCAAGGCTGCCTGCAACATACCCGCCTGCAGAAAGAGAGACAATAAATTAATAGAAATATTATACTGCTGTACTGCTGAAATGCTAGATTTAGACTTGTGTGGGAAGAGAGAAGAAGAAGAAGAAGAAGAACTTTGTTTAACTGAATAAACCAAAGTACTGGATGATGGCGCTATATGGAAAGTTAAGGGGTCACCAACGTTATTACAATTCATCCTTAGCGGGGACATGAGTGACTGTACCAAATTTCATGACAATCCATCCAACATTTCACTCAAAAACCACAAATGTCAACCGGATAGTGGTGTTAGCAGAAAGGTCAGGTGATCACCAAATCCATTAAGATTCTGTACTACTTGCATTGCTATTGGTCTGCGATTACATACTTTTGTCTGTACTTGTTTGTATGTTTTCTTTTAATGTTTTTTATATGCCATCAACCTGCAGATGATAATTAGCATATATGGCTAAATCTGGCACATTTAAATTATGGACCTATGTGCCCATGTTAATTAATGTGCATTGTCCCTTTCTTTCATCAGTTTTATTCCATTAACTAATATTGTTATTAACATTATTTCTGTTAATTTCATTTCTTAACTTTTCTCTTTCATCAGAGAGAGAGAGAGAAATCAGGGATTAAAGATGAAAGAAAGTGAGAAAAACAAAATGACTCACCAACGATTTCACCGATCATGAAAATCAGGCAGACAACAGAGGCCACATACAACCTCCTCCTGGCAACTTTCTTCTCTCTCTCACGATCCTCTTGAGCGTGGCTGTTGTCATGGCAATGCTTGATGTCACCGACGCCGTCTATCTGAAATGCCTCCTTGTTGGGCGCGCTGGATGTACATTAAAAATCAGAATAAACGCAATGAAGTGACAGCAGATAACAGCTGACGCTTTGGGTGCAACAAATTATTTTGCACGAGGTGTCGTCTTCAGATCACTTGCTTTCTGCACCCAACAGTACAAAATCCAAAGATATTCCATTTCAAACAAGTGATCTAAAAACAGAGAAAAGGAGCAGATCCTCACATTGGAGAGGCTGGAACGAGCATATTTGGCATTTTTACTTGATAAAATGACTTTATCGATTGTCAAATGTTGTGTGATAAATATGAATTCTGCTTCACTTTATATTTGTCCAGGTACATGTATATTTAACACAATAGCCTTTTAATACTACAGCTCTTTGTGTTGTGTTTGCAGCGTCAATAGGCCTGCTTCCAGATACAGTATAGCTGCAGGTTAAGAGGGGGGGAATGCAGTTAGCAGAATTTTATAAATTGCTGGATATTTTAAAACAAAAACAAACTTTAAGAGGAGATTTTACAGTTATATGAAGCAGGCTTGTTTTATTTTGGGATAGAAATAAACTAGAAATCAGTCTATTTGTTTAAAAAGTCACTGGGGGAGATTTAGAAAATTTTTAAGGGTCAATTTAAATGCTTATAAAGTCAGCCAAAGTGAAATGGTCAGCTGCCTGGTGAGTGTAATATTCACTCTCCCTTGAGGTCAGTTATTTTCCCCCCTCAACAGCATACTAATATTTGCACGGATATCAGTATTTTGCAAGGCTATGTGCTCTACAGGAACACAAACTAGGAAGGTTATTTAAATACCATGAGTGAGTTGTTCAGCAGCACAGTTTGTTATTATGGTTATACAAGGAAATGGGTGAATAATTTAGGCTAATGAAAAATGAGGTCACATTGCTATACCTTGTGCACACCTCCCTGGTTATATGTGTGGCGTCTCCATCAGGGTTGACCCGGATAATGAGCAGCAAAACCAGTGAAATTAACTGAATGAACAGCACGTTTGCGCACTGCTAATCCCAGCAGACCCCAGACCAGTCCCGTGTGGAAAAAACGGTAGTTGACAAACAAGGGAACGTGAGCAAAGACGCTGCCCACAGCACAACAAGTTTTTTTTTCCACGATGTTTACTTTTCTGAAAAGTTTGACAAACTCTGTACGTGGTTTGTCACTAAAACTCACTTAATTATTTCAGACGACAGAAAAAGTCTCCATTCAGACAATCACATGTACTTCTATTCCAACAATGTGACTTGGTATAAAGCGCAACTGTAAGGATAAAAGTTTACCTTTCCTCATTGGTGTATGTTTTCCTCACTTCTGTCACCAGGGAGAATCTCTCTGGATCCTTCTTTTTGAACATGGCTGACGTCTTGGAGAATATCAGATAAGCTATTTTTTTAAAATCCTCAAAGTGGAAAAAATGCCCAAAAACTAAAACCAAAACATGCTAAAAAAAAAAAAAAATTAAATTAAAAGTACTTCTAAGAAACCTTCAGTTCTGTTTATCCAAGCTTAATTTGTATTTCTTGTGGTGATCTTCTTGTTGTCTCTCCTCTTGAAAAGTGTTTAACAGCCGCTGAACATCCCCTCAAACCAGTCGGGGTGCAAACAGCTAAGCGATGCAGCCTTGTGACCGCCACCGTTTGCACCGTGTGCAAATGAGAGGCCGACTGCAACGAGTGATGAGAGAGAAGATGACCGCCTACAGGGATCCAAACATAGAGATATTAATGGATCACTTTAAAAGACACCAAATAGGCTAGCTCAGCAAAAGGTTGGTGATGGACGCACGTGCCGGGCCCATAAAAAAGTTGTCAGTTTCCTGTTTTACTGAACGCAGCCCTAAAAGTTGAAGATCAATTCATTCACCTTTGAGTATTTGGTTGGTTGACTGCTTATCAAAACCGGGTGGGGAATTTTGCTGTTCAGACAGCCAAAACTACTACACTCATGCGGGACCCCGCCCACCTCCTTTGAGCAGCCGGCACTCCGTTATTATACAATCAAACTAAGTGCCGTGCGCTCTTTGCCTTGTGTGTTGTCACATGACCATGCATTTCAGATTCCAGCCTGGTGTCGAACCCCATTCCCCTCATTTCAGTTTACATAACAATCTTTAATGCCATTATTTTGTGTTAATAGTTTTTAAAATCGAAATATGTTGCCTAACGGCCGGGCCACACCGCCGACCTGAGCAGCGCGTGAAGGCTCCCTGCTGAACTGCTGCGTCTCGCGCACGTTCCTGCTGCCAGCCCTATGTTTCTACACTGAGTTCGCCTTTGATAGTGGTCATCAATAATATAATGTTTCATTTCATTTCATGATACATTATATTTATATTTAGTTTAGACAGAAAACGGTTAAGAGGCTTGTGCTCAGTTGTAACTGGGGAGTTAAAAAAAAGTATTCCGATTTTTTCATGTCTGTGATATATCCTATTTTACAGATATCGATATTGAAATGGAAACGTGTGTTGTTGCTGGTTTGATGTCAATATGTATGTATTAAAGTTAATTAACTGTGGCCCAGCCTAAAGCTGTGAATCACCTGGTTCCGTCTGTCTAAAGTGGATTTTTTTTTTTTACTAGCCCATTTCCTACACATTCTGATCCTCCTTGTTAATTGTCAACAATTAAAGTCCCCCCCTCCACTCAACACTGTGTTTATGTTTTTGCTTATTCTTGGATGTCTGAGCTTCTCTGTTAGATTAATGTATGTTCAAAGTTTGTTTTCACAAAGTGGGGAAAGTTTCTCTGTCCTCAGCTTAAATCTGCCTTGAACACTTGAACGTACCAGCAGGATTCTGTGACATCACAACTAGTTTGAAAACCAATCATGGTCCAATATGAAACTTGCACAAGTGTGGTGTGGAAACCTAAAACCTGATAATTGACTTTTCAGTGAAGTAGGAGAAGTCTTGTGACTATTTGTAGATTTTTCAATGAGGGAGAAGAAGTAGGTGTACTTTAAATAATTTTAATCTTCTTTTGTAGAAAAACAGACAAATTATTATTCAAAGCAGAGTACGCTTTTTTAAAACCTTTTGAGAGTCGTGACATTTGTTTTCTTGAAGAGGTCTAAAAGTGGAGTCAGTTCGACTCTAAAAATAGATTTAAATGTGTCGGGGCTATTTTGGTCGATGCCGTCTGTGGACTACCAGAAAGCGGGCCTGTGTTTGGTTTGCCAAGGCGCTGTGTGTGAATAGATGGTGCAGTGGGGTTGCTAGGGGCTGCAGAGTGAGGGGAATATGGCATGAGAAGGGTTAGTTACACATGGCTGTTCACACTTAAAACCCAACCCTGCAATGGGCCACTCACCAGATCATGAGAGCTCTACTTAGACTACAGGGCTGTGTGTACATGCATACATATTTTCTGTCCTGCATCTTCTTTAAACAGATAAAACAACACACCAGAACCATTGCAAGCCCTTGTATTTTTAAAGATACACAAGTGTTGTCACCATGCCAACTGCCCACCTCCTCCCCACTTTCTCCATCCTAATGATTGCTGTGTGTGTGTGTGTGTGTGTGTGTGTGTGTGTGTGTGTGTGCGCGCGTCTGATAAAAGGCCCCAAAAGTGGTAAACAACTTCAGGTCAGGCATCTGGACAATGCACCGACGTCAGACCTGCTCCGTCACATTCACACTCCAGTGACGCCGGTTCACTTTGCCAGGGAGCTGCATGGGGTGTAATATTTGAGAGACAGACAAGAAAAGAGAGAGCAGACGGGGAGGGGGGGGAGTGTGGATGAAAGACAGAAAGAGAGAGAGAGTGAGTTCCTCATAAGTCGTCAGGACTGCAAGGGATCTCATAACAGAAGAGACAGAGATCAGACGAGGCTGCATCTGCACTACAGCTGAGAGCAACGCAAGACACAGCAGAGGGTCTAGAAGGAACCCAGTTAGACAAATTGAGGATTTCACTGACCTAACATGATGGAAGTGGTCCTAACCAGACTGCGGGACTTCTCCTGCAAGACCTCCACCTTTGATGATTGTAAACCAGCAGGACAGAGTGCATGCAGGGATCCTCAGAGCAGGGCTGACTGCCTCAGTGAAGGGTGCATAGCTGGAGATGAAGGCAGAAAACTGGACATAGAGAGTGCACTGGCCTGGCTGCGAAGGGAATTGGTAAGACCAGCACTCTGATGAAGACTCACTCTTCTTTCTACATTCTACATGAAGTCCAGATCACTGTGTTTTTCAGTAGCAAGTACATTTACTCAAGTGCTGCGCTTAAGGGCATTTTTGAGGTGTAACTTTATACTTGTACTCCACTACATTTGAGAGTTAAATATTGTACTTTTTACTTCACAACATTTAACAGCTATACAACTACATAGAAATTATGATTAAATTATAAAATATGATGCATTATTATATATTAAAGGCCCCTATTAAAGACCTACTCATGTTGGAGTTTACATGAGGACACCATGTACTAACAAGAATGATAAAGTTGTAACTTGTCCCACAACAAAATAACCAAAAGGACCTGAAGTCCAGAAAAATGATAAATAATAATAATCTTGTACACATAAGATAAAAAAGAAAATCCACTTTCAGGACCTTAAAGGGTCCATAATTTAGCACTCTGAAAGGGGACATTTTGCCTAATGAGTACTTTTACTTTTGATAAGACTATGTAACTTTTGAAAGAAGATATAATTATTTCTTTTACAAATGAAAAGTTGAATTCATAAACAATTAAACACACCCTTGCTCAATTCAATACACTCAGGGATTTTGCTGCTACAGCCTTACTTGGTCTGGTATGACCAGTAGCTTACGGTGGCTAATTTTAGCTAATGTTAGCAAACTTTAACTCTATATTGCTATGTAACAAACATTAATGAGTCAGTTCACTGACCTGACAACTTTCTCCATTTGTGCTAATTTCATAAATCTCGTAGATGTCACATGTAGCCACTGTTCAGAAAAAGTTACATAGACTCGCTTTAAGTGCATGGTTACACTTACTTTTATGTACTTTTACTCAAGTAGAATTTTGAATGCAGGACTTTTACTTGGAACAGAGTATTTTTACATTGTGGTATTGCTAGTATTTTTTAGTTTGTGAACTCCATGAGCTCAGAGCAGGTGAGGAGACTTCAGCCAAAAATAATGAAATAATAATCATATAAAAACATTTTATTGCCTGTAATGCTGAAGGTTGAGTCATTTGTCACCCCACACCAAACAACACACAACAAAATGACCTCCTGGGTCATTCTGAATGTTTGTCGTGTGGGAAGTTATTACCTTTTTGTTCCTAAGATGCATGTAGGTCATGTTGTTACAATGTCAACCCCTTTTAAACCATCCTCTCCAGTCAAAGGGGCTAGCTGTGTGTGTGTGTGTGTGTGTGTGTGTGTCTGTTTGCACCTCTGTGAGCAACTATGTAAGGCTCATTGTCACGACCTAATATATCACTCGGCATTTAGTGCATTCATCCAGACAGCTCGTCATGGTAACCGAGTGTCCTGAGCACTCAGAGAAGGAGAAACCACGTGTCTGAGTAGGAGCTGGACAAAACAACCAGTAAAAACAGAGGCCTCCTGCTTGGTTTGATAAGAAGCCTCTGTGTAACAGCAATGAATGACAATACCTGAATTCTACTCCTCTTAAAGGATGAGCAGAATTCGTTGTATTTCAACACAGATCTTATTTAAATATTGTTTCCCATAAGTTTTTATGACCGGCATCTTCAGTTTTAATAGACTTAGCATTGTAAGCCAGATCCCCAGGGCAATCATTTAGACCTTTAAAATCCAGGATAAAGCTCAAGGTCCATTAAGGAGCTGTTCTCGTGCTTTTGCATCATATAACACAATCTTCATCAGCAGGTGGAGTTTGCCTATAGTCATGTAGATGTTCAAATTGTCATTTTTCTGAGCACTTTAAGAACTTCTTGTCCATGCTGCCTTAAAAGTTGAGTTTCAAGGCTCATTCTTGACCTTGGAAACAGCTGCTGACAAAACAATCTCACTTCAAGGTCCGCAAAGTAGCTGTATTGGACTTTTTGATTATATCACATGATCTTCATCAGAAGATGGAGTTTGCCCAGTTGTCATAAAAATGTAGATGTTGAGCACTAAACTAATGACTAAACTAAACTAGAAGAATCCAGAAAAGTGTAGTGAAAGTAAAACTATTCTGTCTATAGTTTTTATTTTTCCACCCTCCAACTCAATAAACTAATTATTTCTACTTCACACTGACCAAATACATGCTGAGGTATTTGCCTCTTGTGTGAGAGATCCAACTTCTCTGTCTGGTGTTCACAATGCAATTAAACTGGGGCTACCATTCAGCACAGTCACCATCACCTCTAATCAAATCACCAAGGTGCTGTGTTCATGCTTTCCTATAGAGAAAGAAATTCTGCAAGAGCAAGAAAGATGGCTGCCAAACCTCTTGATTTAGACATTTTGGTTGGGATAGATTGCAGTGGAACGGTAAAGAAAAGGGCAGCACATTATTTGAAAAAGGTCTGGTAGTCGGCATGAGGAGGTAGAGCCCAGCATCTCCAGCCCCCCTCAAAGAACAGAAAGTTCACGTGTCTTCTCTCATTCCTCCAAGTGTTGACAAAGGCTTAAAAAAACTGCATCTTACAGCCGGAGCCCAGTCTCAGCCTGGTGCTGTAATTAACAGAGAAAAGAAATGCAGATCGGCCCAGAAGGTTTTTTTGTTTGGGACATTCCTCAATCCTTAGGACAAACTTGGACTCTGAAGTTGGTGGAGTTCTGAATATCTTATTTTACAATGCTGGCAATTAGACAGCCTCTCATTAAAAAAAAAAAGAGAAAGAAAGAGAACAGCCGAAAGATGCATTTGCATTTGAATGAGGGCAATGCTCAAATGAAATGGCTGTGGTGTCACACTGAGCATGAACCCACTCAGCTTAATCAGGAAGGAGTCTTTGGGGAAAGGCAAGAAACTCTGTGAAGTTCAGTTTCTTTACGAGTTCTTTACTGATGATTTCTTTCCTTCATCATATGATATTTGGGCCTGTATGTCTGTTTTCCTCTCTCTCCATCAGTCAATACATTTAAAATGTATAAAAATAAAAATTAAACACATGTTTTTTTCATGTGTGTAGATGGAGATGCGTTCCCAGGACCAAGCTCTGATCCGGCAGCTGATGGAGCTTCACTCCGGCATCCAGGAGCTCAAGCAGGAGTTGTCTGAGGAGGAGGAGCAAGAGGAGGAAACAGACGAGGAGGAAGCGGTGGAGGAAGAGGAGGGCAGCTACTGGGACTCTGAGAGCGAACGAGGAAGCGGCAGCGTCTACTCCAGCTCAGGGGAGGTGGGCTTTTCCATTTCCTTCCTGAAGATGCCTCCGCCCCTTTACTCAGGGGTTTTATCGAAGAGGGCGTTCAGCAGGAGAAGCTCTGTACCTTGAAAACTCAAACTATTAGAAGAAATTCAATGTTTGAAGTCTCTCCTCAACTTCCACATATCCTGTAAGACAACAAAGACAAGGTGGAGCAAGATAAATACATTTGCAATTTCCCACCATAAGTTCACTTCCCTCTCTGTATCTTTTTTCCAGAGAGAAACCAGACAGGAGGATGAGTGGAGTTGAGGAAAGATAAAAGGAAAGCATGTAAACTGTGGTGTCATGTAGGTTAGTCTTATAATGGCTTTACTATGTTGATGCTAAAGTAATTTTCACTTAATTCCTCGCACAAAACACAATATGTCACTCTAACGGCTTCTTTAGCTTACAATGTATCCTTTAACTCTATTTAAATAACAAAAATATGATATTGTAAATATAAATACGACCCTTTTGACAGACTATCATGAATTTAAAGGAATAGTTATACATTTTTGGAAATACACTTATTCGCTTTCTTGCAGAGAGTTAGCTTCGTCCAGCATTTGGGTAGCTTTGCTTAGCATAAAGACTGGAACAGAGGGAACAGCTAGCTTAACTCTGTCTGAAGGTTAACTTCAGTTTTTGTACTTATGAAACAAATTAGACATAATGTCTTAATTAGTGACCTTTAGAGGTGCTGCTAGGTAGATTTTGTTGCTTTTGGACAGAACCAGGCTAGCTGTTTCCCACTGTTTTTTAGTCAGTATGCTAAGCTAAGCTAATCGACTGGTGGCTGTAGCTTCGTATTTTTCGGACAGACATGAGAGTGGTATCAGTCTTGTCATCTAACTCTCAGCAAGTGAACAAGCTTTTTTCCAAAATGTTAAACTATTCCTTTAAGTTATTATATGAATTGTGTGACAGAGGATACTATGAGTCATGTATTAAACACTGACCTAAAGGCAATCATTGTTGTCTTTGTGTAGTATTGTGTGTGTGTCAGAAAGTGAGTTCTGACAGTTTTCTTCAAGTGTACAAATAGTGATGTTAACAGCAGTTTGATTTTTCAAAAACTGTATAAATGTTGAGTTTTGAAGTTCCTGGTTTATGTAAAACTAAAATGTGTGAACCTGTCAGGTTATACTCCTCACAGAGCTGTGTGTGTGTGTGTGTGTGTGTGTGTGTGTGTGCTGGAAGCTCACTGACCATTTATGACTGTAACTGCATACAGAATGGATTCAATGCAGCAGCAGGAGCCTGGAGTTCACTGCATCTTTAGTGTGCACATGCAGTGATAAAGCATCCTGGTGACAGTACGACATTGTTCCATGTATTCTTAAATATCTCTTTGAGAAAGTATTATTAGGATATCTAAGTTAGTACATTGAACCAACATGTAAATCTATGTTTAAAAAGGTAACTGTGGTCAGATTGTTTGTGTAGAGGAAGTATTTTTGAACTGAATAAGCTAGAATTGTTTGGGAGTGAGACGTGAGTGTATTTATTAACCATATCTGAACTTCTAGCAGTATTTCAAACAGGTACTGTACTGCAGTGGAAACAGTATGCCAGCACAATAAACACATGAAATCACTGATTGTGCACATTTTATTTTTGTCAAATCACAAAACATGTCAATATAAAATTGTGACAAAAGTGATTTTCTATTTCATTTTTACATTCATAATGTCTTGTTACTGACCTAGCAAAGAAACAAAACATGTACAAACAGGTTTCTTTAGCACACCTCTTCATAAGTGCAAAATATCTAAAAAAAAAAGAAAAATTAAAAACAATGCCAACATCACACAAAAGCAAGCATATTTTCTCCTTATTTTTCCTCTACCCAGGTTACTTTACATGCAACTGGTGTGTATTTTTTACCATGACACACTTTATTACAATGAGCCATTATCACAAGCAAATGCATTCAGTCTTTTCTGTTCAAATTTGAGTTTTCAGTTACATCGGAGCCATTTCCTTGTATGCCATGGGTTCCAGTAAGAGCATTTATCCACCTGCTCTCCCTCTAAGTCTTCTCCAGAGAAGGGGCTTTCTACTGGGGCTGGTTACTGCTGATCATCCCCCTCTACTTCCACACCTCCAAAACTCTCCCTCCTCAGTCTTTGGATCTCTGTGTTGAGCCCCAGCAGTGTCTGAGCCAGCTGGAGGTCCTGTGAGCGCATCTCCAGCTGTATGACAACAATGAAAGAACTGAATCAACATGTAGATGCAGAGACACAAAGGTACTGGTCCTTTCCTCCAAATTTTTCTCTCCATTAATGTACTAACATCAATAATAGATAAATCAGAGACATTTGGACATGACAACTGATAACAAACTGTTGCAAACTACAGAGAAAAAGCACAAAATATCAGATCTGTCAGTCAACTTACCAGTTCAGACCTCAGCCAGGTTATTGCTCCATCTATCTGCGCCCTCCGCAGCTCTTCATTGGCTTGGTAACTCCTGCCGATGCTGACTGGTCTGACAGTGGAGCCAGACTCTTGAGGATCTTCTCTGGACTCTCCTGTCGCCCTGAAGGCATGGATCAGTTTGTTTTTAATGTTCTCCAGAACCATGGTCGACAAAGTATCCTCGCTGTGACTGTCTCGGTCCATGCTGGGAGGGTATGAATGTGCGGGCAGGTGTTAAGTGTGCCTCACGTGTTGCCTCCCAGCACTTTCTTTGACAGGCTGGTGTACACTTTCTCATAAAACTTTGGGAATCTTCTCTTCTTTCTCACTCCACTAGATCTCCACTTTACCGATTCCTCTCCAAACTGGTCTTCCTCTCTCTGTCCCCTATGTGAACAGGACTCTGCAGCACAAGTCTGTGTGCTTCTGTTCAGCAGCTCCAATCATCCCTTTTGCCTGCCTGGTGTTGAACTGGCTTGTTTTGTCATTGTTACTATGGAGAAACTGCCCTCCGCCTACATGCCCCATCTCCTCCTCTTCCCCCTCCTCCTCCTCCTCCTCCTCCTCCTCCTTTCGGCAACCTTAATGAGAATGGTGGAAGATCTCGGACAAAGACTATTGTTGCCTCCAAAAAGAGCTGAAAGGACCCCCCCAACCACCGCCACCACACCCTCCCCGCTTTTTCTTCCCACTTTCTCACTTTCTCTTTCTCAGTCAATCCCGCCCCCATACAATTCTAGTGTGAGAAATGTGTCGTGAGTGAGCTCTCATTTGGACAAAGTGTAAACCTGTGTGTGTGTGTGTGTGTGTGTGTGTGTGTGTGTGTGCCTGCATGTACAGCGCACACAAAATCCATCAAACCCCCAGTGGACCTTTTCAGTGCTTCTCCCTAAATAAGACCTGCTTGTCAGCTTAGGAGACAGACAGGTTGAGCGAGGAGGGAGACACAGCCTCAGTGTTAGTCGATTCAGAGGCACAAAGGCCAACCCACGGTGAAATATAACCAGGCCCTTTGTGCCCAAGTTAAGTCCATTCCCCGTGGGGTTTGTGGGATGGTTTTTGGCGACTGTGAGCAGTTTTTCCCCCTGACTTTTGTACAGAGATGAGACAGGGGTCCAGTGTATTTCCCTGCCTGACTTATGGGCCTGGCTGTGAGAAGTGAGAGGGCACATTTGGGGGGAGACATCACACTCATTCAGTGCACAGCTTTTTTCCCCCCAAGGTAATTCTTTGCTTTGAGGAGATGTTTTGCTCGTTTTCAGTGCTGTGTCATAGAAAACAAAGAGTGTGTGTGTGTGTGTGTGTGAGAGAGAGAGAGAGAGAGAGAGAGAGTGAGACCTTGTGATGTCCAACACCCTAATAAAAACTCTCAGCCAAGTTCTGCTCCACACATTGACCATTAAATAAATGGCTTTGATTTGCAATTCTGTCATAAGGTAATCTGTAAAGACGGATGGATGAGCGTGTTAGACAGAGAGAGAGAGAGAGAGAGAGAGAGAGCACTTGTCAGAGTTCATAAGATGTGAGCTATGACTCCATTTGTGCAGATGTCTGTGGAGCGTGAGAAGAGGTTGGAGGGATTGGGCCGTCTGTCTTGAAGGTCAAGGAAGCAGAGCGACACGTGACGACGATGACACGGACAAACAAGCTGCCAAATTCACAAGATGAGCCTCGGGTGGTGGGATAGGGGGACACAGCAGTGGTCTCTTACCTTATGTGACTAAACTAGAAATTAGGTTTGCTTTTATTAATTTGTTTTCCCAATTATGTTGGGATGGCAAACGTAATCGCTGCTTCTTTTTGGTGCATTGTTTTGAGTGAATGTACCACACAGAAGTCGCAGGGAGGTGGTCGGGAACTTGGACACTGGAGTCCGGGGTTTGCTTCCAGAGTCCCCTCTGTGGTTCGGTTTTGTGTGTGTGCTTTGTTTAAGGTTAAGGAAAGATTGTGGTTTTGGTTAAATGTTAATAAATTGTGATTCAAGTCACTGCAGACATTTTCTGTATTAAACCAGACCATGATCTTTCCCTAACCTTAACCAAGTGCTGCCACATATGCAGGGAAAACATCATGAGAACTCAAAGCAGAATATAGTGGAACATAAAAGTACCATAAGATGCAAAAAAAAAAGAGTAGCACATTTCATAGAAATGAATCATCCAGTCTATTCCCTCAAATATATGGGAATTGAGAAGGTATGTTTGTCAAAGAGAGGGGGAGATTTGGAGAAATTGCTTCTGAAGAGGGAGGCATTCTGGATTTCTAAATTGGGCACTTTAAGCCCAAGAGGGTTAAATGAGGAAATGGACTTGAAATAATTTCTGTAGAGTCTAGTGGAGCATATTTGTTCTCAAATAACAGGATTATTTTGAGAACAATTGGACATTTTCTTCATGGAAGGATGTGTTAAGTTCAAACGCAGATGGACTGAAATTATTTAGGGTTATTCATAAATGTTAGGTGGTGGAGGTGATTTGAATGCACTATGTTTTGACAGATTAGTCTGAATAATGAGGTTGAAAGAATACGGAATATGTTTGCTTATATCACAGAGGTACTACAGAGGTTCAGAGGTACTAAAAGGCTAAAGTGAAGTCACAAGTCATTAATGTTAAAGTTAGATTGCAAGTTGTTTTTGATTTTGTCAAGTCAGGTCTAAAGTCATCAGATTTACTTATCAAGTTATTTATTAAGTCTGCCTCAAGTCCACACCTTGTCTTTAACTTAATTTAATGCGATGGTGTAGTGGTTAAATTAAAAGTTGGGTAAACTAGAAACTATCCAGTCGCAGTTAAGTATATCAGATTAACCATGATTATATTTTTCCGATTATAATCTACTCTTGAGCTTTCCCTTTGTGTGAAAAATGCCTCTTACACATTATCTTGGCTATGCCCAGCTCTATTACAATGTCTAGACAAATATGTTTTAATGGTTCTCGTCTGAAGCATAATTTCTCTTATCTTTTCAAATAAAATAAAAAAACATGTCTTTATTATATTTCCATTTGAGGACGCACAAGGTTAGATTTTAGGGATGTTTGATGAAAAATAAATTGTAGTAATGGACTGGAAGGCTTGAGCCCCGCTGTTTAAATTAAATTATTGTAATTACACAAATAGAAAACCATTATTGTCTTGAAAACAAATTATTTTTTTCCTTTTTCTGTTCTGTTAAAGTCTTATGAGTGTTTATCCACCACAGTCTGGTAATTTTCCTCTCCACTGAAGAGCCTCCACTTCACCATTTTGCACCTGACATTTCAAATGACTTTCATCTAAATTCGGTGCTGATGGGATCGTGTGTGTGTTATCTGAGTGGTGTGTTACCTTTCAGCCTACTTTGCTGCCTCCTGGTGGTTCTTTCAGCTGTTTGCAGAATGTCACAAGAATAGTCTTTTAACATGAAATGAGCAAACTGATAACATAGTATGATTGTGTGTATTTACATTTATGTAAATTACTTGGATAGTGTTTTAGCATTAGCTGCGTCACTTTACCAACTCAAAGGTCAAGTTGACATACAGGACCGTTGGACAGTAGCGAGGCAGAAGAAACTTGAGAGGAAACCATGAACAAAAGCTGGCGCAGTTTGAAGGTTATTAAAAGAAACCGTGTCTTTCAGAAGAAAATAGGACACACACGGAAAACAATTTGTGTCCACTCTTTCAGAGTGGAGCTAAACTGCTGTCTTTGTGGACTCGCTTTCTAACACCCTCAAATGTGTGTTCCTGGCCTGAACACCGCTGTAAAGAGTTGAGCATCAGCATTAGACTGAAACTGGAACAGTGGTGGAATGTAACTAAGTACGTTTACGCAAGTAATTTACTTAAATGTGAGGTACCTGTACTTCACCTGTGTATTAATAGATTGACAGAAAATTAATTGCAACTATTTTGATAATCATTTAGTAATTTTTCATTTCCAGTTTCCAGCTTCTCAAATGTGAGGATTTGCTGCTTTTCCTTTTAATTATTTGAATAATGTAAATTTACTTTTAATAATTTTGAGGTTTGGACTGGTTGGACAAAATGAGCATTGTGAAGGTGTCACTTTGGGCTCTGGGTAACTGAGACGGACATAGTACTTTTACTTTTAATATTTTAAGTACATTTTCCTGATTATACTTTTACTTAAGTAACATCAATGCTTAACTATTAAAAGAGTATTTTTACAGTGTAGTATTAGTAGTTTTACTTAAGTAAAGGATCTGAATACTTTCTACACCACTGACAGCGGATGTGCTCCAGCAGCCTAAACCTAAGTGGTCAGTCTTCTGTCAGCTGAGCTGGTCCTGTACCACATGAGCATGCTGTCCTCAATATGTGCTCCTGGCAATATTGTGTTCGTTCAGGCCAAACATTTGCACAGAACTTCTAAAGAAAGTTACAAAGTGTTTCACAACACGGGAAATTAAAAATGACAATGAAATATACATGTAGGGCCTAACTAACAAGATAAACATGGTAAGATTTAAAAGATTTCAAACCGATGTAAAAGAGAGCAAGTAAAGACAAAACCAAAACAACTAGAAAACCTCCACCCGAAAGTGTTTTTCTAAGTAATTTAAAAGATGTTTGATGATTTAAAAGACTAACCTATTCCACTACATTACAAAAGACCTATTTACTAACATTTATTTGACAGCTATAGTCGGTTACTTTACAGAATCATATTTTACATACAAAACATATGCTCAGCTTTTAAGATATGATTCATTGCTCTAAATTAGACTACCCAATAGTAGGCATAATAGTAATAGCCTTACTCCACCTGAACCAGCTACAACATTAAAATAGGCTCCTGTATGTAATGTAACACTCTGATAAGTATCATTCTGCGATTCCTTTTTTTTGTACTACTACTTTAGTAATAATTTGGAGATAGAAGTAGGATTTTAATACTGTGGTACTGGTACTTTTGGCTCAGCATCCCTCCCTCTCTCCCACATCAGCACCACTCTGCATCCTGCTGAGGTTTTCAAACCGTTCAAACCGTCCGATCCGCCCCGGCGGGGAGGGGGGCGCCATCTTGTTTGTTTTAGTCGGAGGAGGGGTAGAAAAACAGCCACCACCAGCAGCGACACCACGGCCGGTAAAACAAGAAAAGCACGAAACGGCTAACCGGTGAGTCATTTAGGTTTGTGTTTGACGTGAACGTAAAATTGTGTCAATTAAATGTGTCGCTGTCAATAAAACACACGCTAGCTTCGCGGTGGTCAGGTTTTGAATGACAGTGGCTAACGCTAGCTTGTCCGCATCATCACCTGTTGTGATACATGGGAGAGAGTCAACGGTCAATGCGGGGATCTAACGGTCGTCTCCTTTGAATGACATTAACGTTTAGAAAAGCCTGTCTGTTTTTTCCAAAATGCTGGACGTTTACCTGTGTATAACGTTACTGTTTTGTACCGATCAGAACTAATAGTCTAAATAGTCTAATATCTGCGTTTGGTGTGGCAGGTGCAGGTACATTATAGTGGTGCAGGTGCACTACCTGACAGACAGATTCTTTCACAGATTGACAAGGGTTCAAGCATGTTTGTTAATCACTTTAAGACCACAGGATGACCACAGTAAAATTTAAATTGACAAGCATCCAGTGGTGGAATCAGTACTACTTAAATTATAAGTACAAAAGTATTAACATCAAAATGTACTTAAAGTACCAACAGTAAAAGTACTCAGTCTCAGTTCAAGGTCTACTTACTCGCTTGTTCTGGGGCTTTCAACCACATCACACAGTCTTAATCAGCAGATGGAGTTGCTTAGTTGGCAAACGCTTTATTTTACAGGTCCTTAATTTCCCAAATAATCTCTCAATAATTTACAAGGTGTTTCCTGAAAAGAACAATATGATTTGTTACTAGTTAGATGGAAAATAAGAATGTCCTTGAAAGAAAAGCACAATTCAGAACAAAGTAATTATTGATTAATTGTTAATTTGTTATTGGAAACTTTATTCTTTATATAGCCTACAATAATATGTTTGTTGAATTATATGCGTGCTTGTCAAATTTCACATTTTTGCACATTGAGCTGACCTGTTTACTGAGTAAAAGATTCTCTAAGATTATGTTTCTTTTTCAGGAAACTTATTCTGACCTTTTTGTAGGATTTCTCGTCCATGTTGGCTAAAAAGTTGAGCTTGACAGTTTTTGTTCAGGAACAAGTTGTCAAAACATTATCATCTCAAGCTCGTTACTCATTTTATTACTGACTTACTTACTTAGTTACTTTGCTTTTTAAAATACTGTTACTGTTACTGTTTAAACTGTCGAGCTAAAAAAAAAAAACAAATACTACATAAAAATACTGCATAGAAAAAACATGTACAGTCTATTGTAGGGAGTGCGGTTCCTAGCATGGGGCCCTGGCAGGATCCAAGTTCATAGTCCTGATGGCTTGGGGGAGCACTTCCTAATTCTTTGTGTGCTGGTTTGTGAGACACTGGAGGAGCTTGCCAAACTGCAGCCACTGAAAGAGTCCATTGCACTTACCTGTGTACAGGTAGTGCACAGTAGAGAGGGGAGTGCTGAGTTGATATGCTCACCACGATCTGCAGGGCTATGACCTGGCAATGGTTTAGAGAACCTGCTATGAACTGCTGTTACTACTGCTATTTAGCTAGACAACCATGTCTGCATCTCCAAAGAGTCTGCATGCAAAAGCTTAGATAAAACAATGAATGTCCTTTCAACTGTCATGCTTTGTTTACCTATTCAGAGTTGTGATTTCAATCATATACATTATGTTGTTTCTCCCTTTGTATTGTTTCTTCTGTCCAGGCCCGACGCCTCCCCCTTTCCCCTTTCCCTTGTGGTGAGAAGGCGCTGAGACGATGTTTTATGCCCACTTTGTCCTCAGCAAACGTGGGCCGCTGGCCAAAATCTGGCTGGCGGCCCACTGGGACAAGAAGCTGACCAAGGCACATGTGTTTGAGTGCAATCTGGAGAGCAGCGTGGAGAGCATCATCTCACCCAAGGTAGTTTCTCAGGGTCTTCACTTTCACAGCTCCCAGTCACTTTCACAGGAGACGATGGTTTTAATGGTCCTTTTCTGTTACCTTGTGTTGATCTACAACCAGTCTTTCTATAATTACAAGGTTCTGTTTGGGGAGCTGATTGGTATTTCAGGCTCAGCACTCTGATATCTGATCAAAAACGTTCAGATATAACAAAGTTCTGGCAGCCTCTTTTGATATTAGTTAATGCATTTACAAAATTGACCACAAAATTGAAAATGTATTTCAAACTTTTACTTTTGTAAGTCTCATCTAACAATGTGTCATCCAGATTTTAAGGAATTAGACTTTTAGCATTGATATCTTTTAAAGTCTAGCAAGGCTGCTTGCTGAAACGTATTGATTGATTTTATCTAACAGAAAATGATTGTCATGGTAAGCAATAGTTGTTTATTAAGTAAAACTACCAAACATATATGGTTATATTGTCTAACACATGTAAAACATTACTAACAAATTTGATTACTTTAATTTCATATCATTCTAAACTTAATATTTTGAGTTTTGTGCCTGCCGGTTAGACTTAAGGTAATTTTTACACATAATTTGGAGCCTTTGTAACATGTGATGGCCATTTGTCAATGGTTTTGACATTTTTTACATAACTGTTCAGTTGATTGAATATCCTAAATAACTCTTAGTTGCAGCCCTAGTATCATTATCTGATATTATTGTTCCTTGATGCTGTGACACTATTGATAAGACCACATGATACATTTTATCGACAGACTGATTAAAAAATAGAAGACAGACTGATTTGGCATAGTAGTGGCAGTTTGGAGTATTGAGTATTTTTATCTGTATCTTTACAGGTGAAAATGGCTTTACGAACATCAGGGCATCTGCTGCTGGGGGTGGTGAGGATCTACCACAGGAAGGCCAAGTACCTGCTGGCAGATTGTAATGAGGCCTTCATCAAGATCAAGATGGCGTTTAGACCAGGTCGGGGACAAAATGTAACTTATAAGTCAAAACTGGGCTTTTCTCTGCTTGCTTCTAGTTGTCCATATTACACACAGCGTCAGTCAGAGATTCTCATGTCCCCTGAGAAAGATAATGTTTCATTTTGTTATAATTTTATCTATGGCAGTACGAATTAATCAGACACTCATAAACAAATGCAGACACACATGTTAAAATGATTTAATATTTTCTACAGTGTAATGTACAGAGTTTATACACATTTACATATAAAACGAGAGCATGCAGCAAGTTTTTTTCTTAAAGAAACAGAGGAAACGCATGTACACCTACATGCAACACTTATACTGTACATACACTTAGCCTATCCAGTATAAATACACATATTGATTCCTTCACCTTCCCGCTATATACATAAAAAATAATATTCAAATGTATTTAGATATTAAGTTGAAATTAGTTATTGTTAAATTGTTCTCGGTTTCCTGTACTTTCCCACCCATCTTAGGACTTTCTTAAAACTGCTCGTATTTATATATTTTTATACATATTCTCAAACTAAGCCTGGTTCATCCCTGCCACTTGAGATATGCCACATGCTGTAACTCTTTTCCTGCATTGTGGTGTTTCAGGTGTGGTGGATCTTCCAGAGGAGAACAGAGAAGCGGCCTACAACGCTATCACGCTGCCTGAGGAGTTCCATGATTTTGATCAGCCACTACCAGACCTAGAGTGAGTCCTCTGTCGGTCTGCTTCTTCCTGAGAGAGCATTAGGTAGAGATACACTAGAGAGATGACAGGAAAATACCTGTTATGCAACAAAGGTCACATCAACATGGACTTTGCGGTTTATGGTCGGCACCTTAATCCCTAGACCACCAGAGCGCCCCACAACATGTAATACTGGACAACACCAATGTCTATGCATTTCTAGTATATTTCGGCCTGTAACGTTGATTATTCATAAATATTGTAGAACCATGCATGTTTTCTTTTTTCAATTGGAAGAATTCTTATCATGGCTCTTGTGCTCGCTCTCCACCTGCACATATAACTAATTTCTATATTCTGGGACATGTCCAGGTGAACTGACGAGCACTTCATCATAAAATAACTGCTGGAAGGCGTTGAGTAAGCATGGAAGTGTGGATATACAGTATTTTGGCAGCACATGTCATCTCATCACATGACATTTGAAGAGAAGTGCTGTAAATGCAAGACGGATATTGAATTGACTGTGTGTTGTGTTGTGTACAGTGACATTGACGTTGCTCAGCAGTTCAACTTGAACCAGAGCAGAGTGGAGGAGATCACCATGAGAGAGGAGGTGGGCAACCTCAACCTGCTGCAGGACAATGACTTCGGTAGGCGTCATTGCATCAAGCGTGCATGCTTGTGTTCAGTAATGTTATGCTTGACAGTCACATTTTTAAACATCTAGGACAGTTTGATCACTTGATCACGTTTTCTTGTTAGTTGTAACTTCCTTCACTCGCCCATATTCCACATTACATACTATAAGGACACATTTCTGTTGTGCAGCTGACTTTGGAATGGATGACCGGGAGATGATGCGGGAGGAAAGCGCTTTCGAGGTGGACATCATGGGAGCGTCAGCTTCCAACCTGCTGCTGGAGGCTGAAGGTGGAGCTAACCCGATGGCTGACAAGTCCAACCACCTGGAGTACGACGACCAGTACAAGGACGACTTCGGAGACAACCCCATGGAGAGCAATGAGGGAGGCATGCTGGGTAGGATCCTGTCAATATTATAGGCGTCGACACTACAGTTGACGAGTGAGATAGATGCAGTATAACTTTTAACTTAAGTAATAATGGAGATAATGGAGAGCGTGACTTATATCTGCCCACAGTTTTTTCCTGATTATTTTACGACATCTGTAAGTGGTACTTTATATCCTCTTAACTAGTGGCTCAAGCTTGTCATGGCAGACTTTTAGCAGGAAGTGTGTGTGAAGGTTGCTTTCATCCCATTTTGTGTTTTAGCAGGTTCCTTTGGTTTGTTTTGCAGTGATTATTAAGTACTTTGTCACTAGAAATGATTAGAAATACTTCATTTTATGAACCTTGTAGAGTGTAGCCCCTCTCATTTAGACAGACTGTTAATTGAAGTGAATTATCTTGATTGTGATAATTGAAAGACCTCATCTCTCTGTGTAGTGGACAAGCTGCTGAGTAATGAGGACGGAGGCGGCATCTTTGACGACCCTCCTGCCATCACAGAGAGTGTGATGATGCCTCAGGACCACGGAGACGATGAGGACGACTTTGACGCTCTCTCAGGTCAGTTCCACGAATAACCTGAACCCGAAAAAGAGTGTTTTACGTTGTGTTGCAATAGCTTTGGTTACATCCAGTTAAAATTACATCACAGTTACCTGCATATCATGATATGTATGTCCAACCTGGTGTGATTGTGTGTTGTTAGCGGGAGCCCCAGACAGCCCAGACTCAGGCCCAACAGAGCCCCTACCAGCCATGGCAGACCAGACAGAACAGACCACCCTGGTTCACAATGAGGAAGAAACCTTCGCCCTGGAGCCTATTGACATCACAGGTAATTCAGCTGGTTTCAAGAGACAACTTCAGTCTGCATTTCCCTCACAACGTCATTAGCATTTCCTTCCCTTTCCATGATGACACATTGATTGACACCAGACCAGCAATTTTTACGAATAAAAAGTGTACAATTACACTGGACTACGCAGGAGAATGTGTTCATATAGAGATGCTGCTTTTGCTCCAAATATCAGAGCTATTTCGGTTTACTGAGCTGAGTCTCTCTATGACCTCTGCAGTGAAGGAGACCAAGGCGAAGCGTAAGAGGAAGCTGATTGTGGACAGCGTGAAAGAGTTGGACAGTAAAACCATCCGTGCACAGCTGTCTGACTACTCTGACATTGTCACCACCCTGGACCTGGCACCTCCCACAAAGAAGCTGATGATGTGGAAGGAGACCGGAGGAGTCGAAAAGCTTTTCTCTCTCCCTGCTCAGCCTCTCTGGAACGCTAGGCTGCTTAAGGTAACGCAACCTTAGAGATGCACAGTTATTCAGGAATAAGTGTACAAAGTAGCACTGTGATAACAGTGAAGCTACTGTATCTTTCTCTTTGCTTTCGCTCCTTTTCTCTCTCTCTAGATGTTTACAAGGTGTCTGACTCCACTGGTGCCAGACGAGCTTAGGAAGAGGAGGAAAGGCGGAGAGGCTGACAGTCTGGACGAGTTCCTCAAGGATCTGGAGAACCCGGAGGTGCCCAGAGAGGAAACAGCAGGACACCAGCAGAGAGACATCATGGGTAAGAAATGAGTGTTGACAGAAACAGTGTGGGTATTTTCATTTTCATGTAATTTTTCCCTTCTTTGGTGCGGGTTGGACTTGTTGTAGTGCTTGAATTTGGGCTGTTTATGTCTTGGTATGACATTCGTAAGGTGGGTTGCAAAAGTTACAGTTTGAAATGTAATTATTGAGCACATATTTTTCCCACCAATGTTAATTAGTGGCAACCTAGACCAGTATTTCTAAAGGAAAGTTATCAACAGATTTTGAGTAATTGATTCTCCATTCAGTGGGAAAAAGCCCCCCCAAAAAACAGAGGATGTGTGATTTCAGATGCCCACAAATATTCTCACTGATGATGAACTGAAACATTCAGTATTCCCATGTGCATGTGAGTTTTTCTGTCATGTACAGTATGTCCATTTTTTCTCCAGACCAGACCATCATGGAAGAGGCCAGTGTTCTGCAGACTTCGGCTGTGGAAGGCAGCAGGACCACGCTGGACGAGTCGGTCATGCCCCCTCCGTCCTCCCTACGTGCTCTCAAATGCAAAGCCCAGGACACAGAACCAGCCCTGCCTGTGAGTAATAGTAGTATCTGTATATACTGAAGCACACTCGCCACTCACCCTTTTCCATATCTGATCACCCCATATTTGATGTCAGGATTCTAATAACGCCCTTCTATTTACTCTATTTTATTTTTTATACTCCTGACTTTATTCTGTTGCTCTGCTCTCTCTCTGTCCTCTCTACCAAATCCTCTTACACTTTTTCCTCTAGATGGGAGCTTTGGACCAGCAACAGCAACAACAGCCGCAGGAGTCCAGAGCCTCTAATGTGTCCCAGGAGCTGGAGGCATCCAATGTAGATCTGCCCACAGAGGAAACCATTAACATCAGCCAGCTGATAGAGTTGGACCTCCTTGGCGACAAGGACAAGAAGAAGGACGATGATGACACTGATGAAGAGGTGATCCACAAATGCTTGTGCTTGTGAGGTTTTATTTGATGTTATTTTATAGTTTATAGCTTTTTATGTATTTATTGAGTATGGGCACAGACTCATTTTATCCCGGACTTTACTGTTTCTCACTGTGTTTTTCTGTGTCAGGAGGACGAGGTGCAGGGAGGAGACCAGGACCAGGAGGAGAGGAGGTGGAACAAAAGAACCCAGCAGATGCTCCATGGCCTCCAGGTATGTAAATGTTCACTTATTGTGAGAACCAGAAGAACAGGATGACATCTTGTTGCTACAACTTAAAGGAGTTTTTAACTACTTGTCAAAATGGTCACATCCAAAAAATATTTTTATATCTCAAGTAAAAATCATAAACAAATGTGCTTTTTTAATATTTACAGAATTTTGCCTGTATTACCATGTACAAAACATTAGCAGTGCATGTTAAATCAGGTTTTTCCTCATTTTAATGACAGTTTTGTTAATTTTATTACTTTTATTTAGGCAAATCCACAGCTGTTTGTATTAAGGCAGAAATACAGTGATGCTTTTCAGATGTTTTGGGAGGTTTATTTTGTTCAATTAAAGAAAAGCTTTTGGTAGAATATGTGCTCTAACTCACAATATGGTACTGGTATTGATATCCTGTTGTTTTTTTTTTTACTTTATTGACAAAATACAGTGTACAAAAGAGAACAAGAATAAGATTAACAAAACTATTATAATTACATCGCAAGAATAAACAACATAAACGAAAAAACGTGTGTATATATATATATATATATATATATATATATTAAAAAAAATAAACTAATACTAAAATAAACTTAAGTTAATTATATGTATCTAGTAAGTGATATGGAATTTTTGTGGTTCTACATGAGTATAAGAGACACTGGATTTCTGTATCTGGTATCGTATTTGTGCCGGAAGCAGAGATATGTTACATAACTTTAGCTTATCATCTGCTGCTTAAAGTGAAAGCAGCAGGTGAGGAACTATACATGCAATAATATATAATAATTAATAGTACAGAGGTCACCTGTCAATAGTACTTTAATGACTTTAAAATATTTATGAATGAAGATGTAAAATACCAGAGCCTTCCCTTCCTGACTCTCTGTCTCTCACCTTGCCACAGAGGGTGATGGCCAAAACAGGTGCCCAGTCGGTCAGCCTGCTGGATCTGTGCAGGAACAACAACAAGAAGCAGGCAGCTGCTAAGTTCTACAGTTTCCTGGTTCTGAAGAAGCAGCAGGCGGTGGAGCTGGTTCAGGAGGAGCCGTACAGCGATATCATAGCTACGCCCGGACCTCGCTTCCACATCATCTAGTACTCTCTGCAACACAGCTCTGTCTGTTTGTTAATTTAACAAAAGTTGTATTTATTTATTTGAGTTTGTTGACTTTGTTTTGTGTATGATGCAGAGTTTTATCTTCTGTCTGCAGTATTTTAATATCAAGCAGTGGTGGGAGGAAAGAGGTCTGAATAACATGGTTGGATTAGAGGTTTCTGTCTTGAAAAAATGTATTTATTATTCATTTGTTTATTTTATCTTTTATTATTGTGTTTACAGTGGGAGACAACTGTGTATTTACACAGTGATAACTCAATCAACCATGTTACTTGGAGACTCATCTGTCGCTCTACTGCGGGAAAAAGTTCTCATGTACACTGACTTTAGCCAAAAGGAGCATGCACTATATCCAGTCTCTGCAAGAGTACATTTAAACAGTTACTACGGTAGTGATTTGCAGACTCAACCAGCAATTAATCATCATACAACTGTAGTGTAGCACTTTAAACATTACAAACTCCCAAGTTGTTGTTTTTGCAAATGCTTTGCTTGCACAATCGACTGTTTGCGCCTCACAAGAATCAGCAAGCTGTGTCCCAAATCCAAACTACATAATTCATTCTAAGCAGGATTTGAATATGTACTGTAGAGTAGTATACACAAAAACAGTCAATATGCATACTAAAAAACACTTTTTGAGTGTGCTGCTGTTGGACACTCTTCTCCTACCATGCAATGCACAGAGGAAACAGAGGAGATGCTCACAGCTGGAAAAAAATAAAGCTAATTGTGAATGCTGGTGAAACAGCTCCAGAAACACCTCAAAAAAGAAACAAAAATATTATATTTCTGGACAAACACCTTGCTAAGCTTAATTGGAGTATTCAAAAGCTAACATATGACAACACACTTACTGTATCATTTGTATAGTGATTTCTTGTATACAAAATGCAAAAACTATACTATAAAGATCAGTATCTAGTACTTCCTGTATATAATTAGTATGTACTATGGAATTGGGACACCGCCTTTAAAAAAAAAAAAAAAAAAAAAAAAGGAGCTTCAGAGTTTCAACCTATAGATGATGTAAACATCAGTGATCTGCCATACTTGCATGATCTGTCCTAAAATATTTTATCGGAGTGGAATTGCTCCAGAAAAATCATTTTTAATATTCTCAAAATGACTTTAAGTATGTGACACAGATTCAGTTCCTCCAGTGTCCCTTTTATATATGAATAATCATGTAGTTACAACTGGGTGACTTGCAGTAATGTATTGTCTTGATAATGAAGACTTTTCAGTTGCTGTGCTCTAACAGTGTCACTTCCACAATAAATAGATACTCTGTTCAGTATTAATTTATTGATGTAATGTATGACAAGAGAATGACTTGACAAGATGATCAAGTGAAGTCTGAATGGACATATTTAGTATGAATGTTGTCGTTTGGACTCTAAACTCATCGTATGAGAAAATACCACATACAGTAAAAACAAGCAGCCCACCAAGTTATTGTGACCACACTTCTTCCTTGAGCTTCTGCAAAGACAGCTAAACTAGACTGCTGTTTTTTTTTAATCCACTTCCATATAAATTGTAAATCGTGTAATGTCTGAGTGCATCTTGTATTTTAAACCATGTGCCTGTAAACCTGCTTTTTTATTTTGTATAAAAGCCAAGACAAATCTTCTCGATCTCAACAGTATTGCTATGATTCTGAACAGTTTCAGTCCCATGCCTGTAAGTCCTGAGTCCCAGAAACTGTTGCAAAATTTTTCTAAATAAAACAAATACCATGACCACTATTTTAAAATGGCATTTTGTGTAATAAACATGGATTTATTCTATGCAGTAACATAAAAAAAAAAACACCCCAGAAGTAAATGTGAAGAGTGTAATTATTTTACACTGGGATAATATTAATTGTGAACCTCTTTGACATCTTCAAATAATATTTATGCAAGAAACAAAATGGCTGAAGTCTCTGTCTTCCTGCCGTACTATGTATTTGTAACAGCAGGAGCAGACGTGTTGTCTCCTCCCTCCGTCCTTCATTTCTTGTTTCGACTCCTTTTCCTCTTCTCCCCCTGCTCCGTCTTCTTCAGCGGCGGTGTCGGTACGCCTTTCTTCTTCTTCTTCTTCATGCAGCTCAGAGGGTTAGGATTGCTCTGTTTCCTCTTCCTCTTCTTCCCCCGCCTCTCTCCATCCTTCTGGCCGATGCCCTGCTCCTCCTTCAGGCTGCGGATACTCTGCTGCTGGGCCGGGCTGACCAGCTCTCCCAGCTGGACGGCCTGGACGTGGTCGAGGGACGTCTGGCAGGGCTTGTCCAGCACGATGGTGTTAAGGATGATGTAGAGCAGAGGGACGCCTGGGATCTTCTTCAGGCCTGCAGTTACTGCGTGGTCCTGAAGAACACACAGAGACACATGTAGATGCCAAATTTATATTTGTCAGTTACTTCCCACAGTTACATCAATAGTTCTCCATTTGGCCTTAATTAAGGAACTTCTCTTCCTAGACTTAAAAATGATTATATGACAATTCCTTAAATGATATTTAATTGGCTTCCACATATTAGGAGGTCCAGGGGTTCATTAAGTTGGTGAACTTCCACATGACAAGACCCATAACAAGCAGCACCCTCTGCAAGTCCTGAGGGCACAACAAATATCTAAATCCATGATTCTCCCTGGGTTCATGTTGATACTCGTGCTTTTTGTTCTCCCTTCTAAATCAGTGGTTCCCAAATGTTTTGGCTGATCCATCCATCCATCCATCCATTTTCTTCAGCTTATCCGGGGCCAGGTCGCAGTGGCAGCAGGCTAAGCAGGGTTGTCCAGACGTCCCTCTCCGCAGCAACGCTTTCCAGCTCCTCCTGGGGGATCCCAAGGTGTTCCCAGAGATTTGTTGATTTAGCTGTATGGTCATTTTGGAGTCTGCAGTTTTCATTTTTGTAATGTAAACTTCTATTTTATTTATGATTCTTGACTTTTGCAGTACTTTATTTTTCTCTTACCATGGCAAATTCCTTGTATGTAAAGACCTACTTAGCAATAAACTTGATTCTGATTAGACTGCATGTTAAAACGTATAGACAGTGTTGCGCTAACATCTATTGTCTGCTGTAGATGCCTAGCTAATATCTAGTCCATTTCATTTTTTCTCTGGGTGATGTGTGTGTCTGTGTAGGAGCTCATCGTATTTACCTGTGTAGCAACAAAGTAGTGGTGTGGGTTTGTCTCCTCCAGCATGGACAGCAGGCACTCTGAAGCGGGGACAGGGGTCTTGAAATGTGGACATCTCCTCACCTGGAACCTCTGCAGGATGATTTTGGCTCCATACAGCTCTTTTCCCAGAGTCTCCAGTTCTTTCAGTGCACAGCTGAGAACAAACACAAACAGACAGACACGGGTAAGTAATGCGATATTTGATAAGATATTTACATTTAGCCTGCACATACAGTAAGTAAACCTACTCACTTTGTAGTGCACAGCTGCACCTCGCCCATCAGGTATTTGGGCATTTGCTCTTTGATCTGAATCTTGTTTTTCAAAGCCGCCTGACAAAAAGTCCCATCAATGAGGATCTGATAGGGTTCCCTGAAGCTGAAGTTGTATTTATAGAAACTTATGGTTTTCTTGGCTTGTTTCTGTCGCTTGATCTTCATGGTGGCTGGTGGGTAAAGTCAGAGTGCGTTAAAGTCCGTTGAAGATGATTCTTCCGGTTAGATCATTTACTCGTTTTGTGGACGTCTTTCATACAAATCTTCAAATGATCACTATCAGATACTTCAGCATGGACATTTCCAAGGTACACAACACGCTCGCGGTGCCTACTTATATGACTCCGGGCGGAAACAAAATATACGAGAAGGGTTCCGGCTGTTTAAGAGCATGTCCGACTTGTTCATTTTGATTTGTTTCATTATGTGTGCCTGTAACTGCCAATAACCGCTTCTAAATAACACATTTTATTTAGATTTTTTATGTTTATGTATGTATGTTTCTATGAACTTAATATATGGTATTTTTGAAATATTCAAGTAACTATTAAGCTATGTTAGTTATTACATTAGTGATATACAGTATGTAGGCTATATAGCACTACATAGCGTAATACTTATATAAGTCATATAATTATTTAAGCCCATTTTGGCCAGAAAAATCAAACACTTAAAGAAAATGTTAAGGAAAGGAAATTATGGGATACTTTGCTCAAATTTATTGTCAAAATTATATGGGTTTTTTTTATCCATGGTTTTATTTTATGGATATTTATTACCTTTGTTTTGATAATTGGTGTTGGTTGATTAATATGGGAGCACTGTAATTACAACAGATAAACTGGGGTCTAGTAGTATTACAGCATAGAAAAATGGTACAAGCTGAACAGAGAGTGTGAGTAATGGGGGGTTAATAGGGCCGCAGCAGCTGATTTGTGCCCTAGGGCCCACTAGTTGGTTAATCCGGGGTAGTGATACAGACAGTCACATGTGGACATGCGGATTGTATGCTTTCTTATTATGAGAATGAGAAATAGCATTAGTGTATAGATTCATATAACTATTATATATAAATTTGAACATAATGCATTTATGTAGATAGTAGCTCATAATTTTTACTCACCATGCTGTGAGTATTTTTATTTTATGTTTTTATAAATTGATTCAAAATTATTATTATTATTATTATTATTATTATTATTATATTGGGGTTGGTGTTTATATTCCCCCCGCCCCTCGCCACTGTTTTTGCAGGAAACGGAAGTCCTCATTCAGGTAGCGACAGACGGCAGCAGCCTCGGTTTGGAGACACTTGTCGCCTCTGACTCACAGCTAACGTTAGCTCTGGTCGTGCGCGTGTGGGTTGGGTTGGTACGTTACCTTCCTCACTTGTACAGTTAATATTATGGCGGCCGCGGATCCCCGGTCCTCGAATGACGGTGGGCCGGCCAGTAGAGGAGGATTCCCGCCCGGGGAGAGCGGCGGACCGGGCGGCAGCAGCAGCGGCGGCAGCGGGGAGGGCGAGAGGGACCGGGCCACCTTCGAGTGCAACATTTGTTTGGACACTGCCAGGGACGCTGTCATCAGTATGTGCGGCCACTTGTTCTGGTACGAGACGAGGCGGGGAAAAGGGGGGGTCGTTTTGATGTGTGGAGGTGGTTGTTTTTGTATCTGTTTAGCCCACCGGACCGGAGTGTAGTTTTTCCGTCTGTGTGGCCTCTTTTTTACTGTCAGTTTATTTTGTTTCACGGCGGAATCACGCGCCTTTGCCAGGCAGTTGTCTCCGTATTATGAAGGAGAAGACAGCGGCCAAGATGGCTAGCTAGACATTACTGAAGAGGGTGTTTGTTTGCTGTCAGTGTTGTAGTTATAAATGATGTGTGACTTCAACCCTCTTTTATAAACCGTGTTTTTACCGTCTGAAGTGCAAGTGGCAAGTGGTCCTGATGAGCCTCGGATGAAGGCTAATTTGCATTTGATCTGCTCTGATCTTGTGAGGTATTAAGTGGCCGGGGCTGATCATATCATATGGGTTGGTAGGTCAGAGGTCACAGTTGCAGCCAGTGTGCATTCTTGGATCATCGTCACACCCTCTGTGACACATTAACTTTGCTGTTTCAGCCAAAACTGCCTGGTGATTGTTTGCAGCTTTGAGATTATGTCTATGCTCAGTCAAACATGCAACTGTCAGGTCTGCAGTTGAGCTGAAACTACTAGTCGATTAACTGATAAGATGATGAACAGAAAATCAAATCACAAAAAAATACCAAATATTCTCTGGTTCCAGCTTCTCAAATGCGAGGAGTTGCTGTTTTTATCTGTTTTAAATGATTGTAAAATGAACATCTTTTGGTTTTTGGCAGTCGGTTGGACAAGACAAGTAATTTGAAGACATCAACTTGGTCTGTGGGACATTTTCTAAACAATTAATTGAGAAAAATAATGAACAGATTCATCAATAATGAAAATAACTGTTAGTTGTAGCTTTTGGTAAATCAAAATTATGAGATACGAATTAAACTTTTTGACCAATAAATAATCTGGGTCAGTATATCAGCCAATATTTGCTCATTGCAGTTGTGTTGGTATCAGTATGTCAGCCAGTAAGTAACAAGAAGTTGCTGTACAGAAATGCCAAAGATATGTTTTGTATATGTAATTTAGAAACCGTATAGTTTGTCTACCTGAGAGAAGTTTAGTTTTGCACTGTAAAATGTTCCTCTCTGCACATATCATTAGTTTTAATAGATAAATCAATAATGAAAGTAACTGTTAGCTGTAATCCCAGGTTGCACTTCAGCTGTGATTGTAGTCCCTCCCCTATCTTGGTTTAAATCAACAGTTGCACAAGGCTCAACCTTCAAACCACTTTGTGTTGAAATGATAAACATTCAAACAGTGACGCGTGATGCTCATTCATGAGTTGCAAGTGTTGACATGCTTTCTCACAGGCCGAGGCTAATGTGAGATTAGAGCCAACAGTGTAGGATTGGGGTCAAAGCTTAGGGCGTTATAGTCCGTATTAAAAGAACACGGAAGAAAATTTAACTTCCTTTTCAGAATCAGAATCAGATTTATTGCCAAGTAGGTTTTCACATACAAGGAATTTGCTTTGGTGTATTGGTGCATGCATAAGCATAGTAGAGAAAAATAAAAAATATATACAGATATATAAAATAAAGCCACTAAAAACTGTTGTTGACGTTTGTAGTTTAAAATGCTCTGTATGGGTGTGCACATGTGTTTTGGCTACAGAAACAGGTGGAGTTTAAGGAAGTAGGGGATGCTCCTGGTGCCTACAAGAGAAGTAAACAGTGATCTCTTTGTGACTACGGATGTTATCTCCTTTTCAGTGGCGTGGTTTTGACTCAGCGGATGAAACCCTCTGTGGCAAATACACCAAAGAAGCCAACAAAATGTTTTTAGCTGCATCAGACCATCTTGTACAAGATGTTGATGATACCTTGCTCTAAACCAGGAGCTTTAAACTGCCGTCCTTGGGGCCAGATCCAGCCCTCAGGACTGTCATAAGATCCCCCCACTTGTTTAGAATTTGTTTCACCCAACCTGCAAATTCATTACTTATTTAGTCTTTTTTTTATTTATTTATTTTATTACGTTTTCTGGTAAGGCTGCAAAATTAAAGCATAAAAATTGGCTATTTATTTTGCTGAACTGAACAACAAAATGGACTCTTAAGCTCTCTTTCTAAACCTAAAATAAAGATTGACCTTGAGGAAAGACAGTTTAAAGAGATGCGGACAGTTGATTGTTATGTTAAAAGATTATTATGTCTACTTTCTGTCTCATCTACAAGAAGAAATTAGCCTTTTTTTGAGGAATACAAGCGACATTTCTTTACTAAACATGTGGAGCAGTATGAAGGAGAAGACGCGTTGCTCAGCTCTTTGACGTGTGTTTTTGTTTAAATTAAGTGTTAAAAATATACAGTTTTATGTTCTAGGCCTGAAAAGAACTTATTTTATTAGGGAAATAGTGCAGGGATCTTTAATATTGTCTAATAATGTTTTGCTGTTGATTTATTTAATATTTGATCAGACAAAGGATGCTTCTCACCTCACAGTTACACGTGCAGTTGCCATGTTACCTGTCCCCCCCCCCTCTCTCCCTGGTGAAACTGTGATGATGAAACTGTCAGCAAGGAAGAAAGGTGTTGACGTCAGATCACCTGCTGCAACTTCAAATCAAAATTGCACCTTAATTGTCTATTTCTATTAGAAATCGGCATCAAATGCTCTTGCCGTTTTCTGGTACTCGACCTGCATTTTATCTTTTGATTGTGTTGAAGTGTGACAGAAACTATTTAGCAAACAGTAACAAATTCCTCATGAGCACAGTGTCCTACACTGTGTCAGATTTTAGTTTTACATTTTAAGTATCAAAAGTCGATTGAGAAAGCAGCCCCACTAGCATGCTGTGTAGAGTCTAGAGGGAGGATTTGTGAGAAAAGAGATGTTAATGTCACTTAAATACTTTGAGGTTAATGAGCTTTACAATCCCAGAGTGACCCCCAAGTGGCTCAAGTCGACTTGTCTTGGTCTGGACTTGATTGTAAAGCTGTCTCGTCGTTGGAGATGACTGGAGGGTTTAGGAAAAGAACCTCAGGTTTAAGTTAAAGTGTGTTTAGTAAAAGTTTTTGCATATGTAAAACCTACAAGATACACAATAATCTTAATAAGTTAGACTTCAAGCTCTACATATAAAGTGGTTTAACCCAGTGGTTTCATTTTGCCTTATAACCCCTTTAAAATTAAGCAGCGGCCCCTCGTCACACGTTGCATATTTTGTGAGCAGAGTGATTTTTTTTATTTTTTAAAATGATTTCACTGGAATAATTTCTGGAGCTCTAACGAGGTAAAACTATCTGATATTCCGCAAGAAAAACTCAAAGATTGGGGAAAACTCAGTATAATTTTGTGGGGGTTTTTCTCTTTCTTAACCCATTAATCATCTTGCGACCCCTGAGAGGTTCAAGTGAATGCTGTTTGGGTCGTTGTTTTAACATCTTCACCAGATTTAAGTTCTGAATTTAAGCAAGTTCATTTGTGATTTTGAGATCAGTGCGTGTGACAAAATAATCTCAACTCAAAGTCTACTTACTAGCTTTTTTAGAGCTTTCAACCAGGGCTGCAACTAACGATTACCTGCCAGTTATTTTCTTGATTAAGTGTTAGAAAATAGTGGAAAATGCCCATCACAGTGTCATTAAACTCTGCGTCGATTTAGTGGCTCTAGTAATGGAGTCTGTGCGCACACTCTGCAGTCACTGAATGGTTGTTGAGCCTCTTATTGGAAATGAAGCAGTTATTTTCAGGTCACAATAGCTCGGGATATACGTGTGGCCACATGTTAAATCGCAGTTGAATGGTTTGTTATGGTAACTTTCACATTTGGCTTTGTTCAGCTGTTTGCATCTGCAGGAATGCCATTCTCAGCAGCGGTCTGATAGCTGGCATTACACTAATACTGTACACACCGAGCCGCGAGTGTGAGCCCTGCACTGTGCGTGTAAAAGCCTGCAGATCGACGTGAGGTCATGCCTTGCTTTATGGCTTGTTGGCTCAGCTGGTTAGTTCATGTTCACGTGGAGGCGTTTGGTTAGGCCCACCTGAGGCAATGAGGGCTCGAGTGTTTTGTGGTTATGAAGTACTGCAAGTGGCGAAAACAAGTCCTGCCTGTTCCTCTGCATCTGAGTTACTTTGCTTATTTCAGACAGAAGCAGATAGAGAGATTAAGAACATGGTAAGAAATGATTCATACTTTCAAGAAGAATTAAACCGTATAAATAGTATAATTTCAGCTGCATATGTTGCTACATACTGTACTGTTAAACACACTGGCTGTATTTGTTGCATCCACATATACTTTTTACAATCTTCTCAGTCAGAAAAATAATAATTTAAATAAAATTTAAAAACCACAAGATAAACCCACCCGAATCCCTTTCACTCGACTTTTATTTGTCATGTACTGTACTGTAGTTTATCTGTAGTTATCTAAGCAAATAAAAATGGGAATAACAAAAATTCAAACTTTCCTGTAGGTACTTTTGAACTGATTGAAGGTTTATCAAATCACCTTTTTGTGTTTCATTCGGAGAAGTTATCTTATGCAGTCGCCAACTGTATTTCATAGTTCGTTCACTATTTTTAAAAACACATCGTTCCAGACAGTAATCAGGGCTGATTGGTGCACGTCTGCTGATTATGTGCCACTTCATCCAGTTTGTTTAAACGGACTATAATCGATATTTTTATAATAACAATGTATCAAATAACAATGTGAAAGGGTCACTCGTAGTGATGAACCTACAGAGAATTATCAACTGAATTAATTCATATATTTAACTAGTATATATAATAATATAATCATATTGTACTGTGTTGATTAAAATTATTAGTCTATTAATCGATTATTTGGTTTAATTTTGCAACAATTTTTGCATACAATTCATTGTTTAAATTATTTTATTTCAAGCAAAAATACCATATATATGTTGGTTCCAGTTTCTTAACTGTTAAGATATTTTTTTCTTGTCTTTGCCACATATGGTTGTGAATTGAACATCTTTTGGATTTTGGACTGTTCATCAGACAAAACAAGCAATTTGAAGACGCCACCTTGGGCTCGGGGAACTTGTGACGGGCATTTTTCACTATTTTCTGACGTATTATAGACCGAGCCATTCATCAAGAAAAGAATTGGAAATCACATCCTGTCACGGACTGAGTGCATCGTCTCATATGTAGGAATAAGACATGCTAAAGGTACACTGCAGGTAGTTTAATCTATTTGAGGACAGCCATCACTGATACAGAAGTTGCTGATCAACATTAGCAGAGGAGTGGCTGAAGCTCGTGGTCATATCAGGGTTGAAAGGTCGTAGTCCTCGGATAGCCTCTTGTTATTGACATGAGGGAAAAGATTTCTTAGCACAGTTTGATATTTGTGGGCAGTTCAGAGCTATAAGCTGTAAGAGGTAGAAATGTTCACTGCTGTGTCATTGTCTGTCTCATGAAAAAGCCTCCGTTTCCCCAAACCTGCATCCTGTACTCCCACACTGCAGCAGCAGGTCGGCCCGGCCAGAAGCCACACAGGCAAGACAGTGCTAACCGCTGACGACAGATGGAGCCAATTAATGCTAACGATGGGGAGCAGGGATGAGTTTAATCAGCCACTGTGTTAGAACAGGTTGTTCTAGCCAGGTGGGCTTCTGTAGGTAGTAACGGAGAAAAATCTGCCCAGTTTCAAAGCACTAAGAGTTACCAAAACATTTCTTCTATTCTACTGTTTATTTTCTTCAGGAATGTTGGTGCTGTTATTGAAGCAAGCAGCTGACATTTAAAGAGAGAGGAGCTATTGTGAGAATGCAAATTAATGTTTTTGTGTCTTCCTGTCTCCCTCTCTCTGTCTCTACAGCTGGCCATGTCTTCATCAAGTGAGTATTTCCTCTGTCATCATGCCCTCTTTACTTTGTAACACTCGTTAAAGGCCCTGCACAGTCACACGGGTGTTTTCAATATTCTGTCGGTTGTGGAATTTTGAGGTCACCAAATTCCATGTAGTAATAAAGAAGAATTTTAATAACTGATTTATTGTTTACGTCATTTAGCTTTCAAAAAAGGCCAAACATTCACAGGTTCCATGTTTTCCCTGTTCTGTATCATTGTAGTTTAAACACCTTTGAGTTTAGGACTGTTGGACAGTCGATTAAAAGGAAATTAAACTGCAACTATTATCAATCGTTTGGGTCACTAACCAAACAAAAATGCCAAACATTTGTTGTTTCCAGATTCTCAAATGTGAGGAGGTTTTGACCGTCTCTATTTTGTTGGTCAGACAAATTTTTAATGTCACTCACAGCTCTGGAGATTTACACATTTTTAACAATTTTCTGACATTGTTTCGACAAAACAGCTAATCAGTGAATCGAGAAAATGTCAGCAGATTAATCGATGAGAATAATTAATTGCAGCCCCGCCAAAACAATAACCTATTTAAAGACATCAAATTTGGTTATTATTATTATTATTAATAAACTGATTCTACCTCGCCTACTGTCCCACAATGCAAAGCGCTGGCTGTGGTTTGGCATTAGCCGTGCTATTGTTTACTTCCGCTTTCCGAAACCGGCTAAGCCTGGCCTGGCATACTGCAAAATTAATCGATTTGACTGTTTCATACTGCATATGATACAGTACTGCACTATGAAAAGCAGTATGTAGTACATGCTGAGTTCATCGGTAGTATCTAGCAGCCGGTTTCAAATACAGCCCTCGTCTGTACATGCCCACAGGAGGTCTTTAATCAGACACAGTAAGTGAAAACACCCGTGTGATTGGGCTGTTGCCGAGTAGGGCCTTTTAACGTTTCCTCTGACACTCAGCAAGTTAACCTAATCGGCATAAGCTCAGCAGGGAAACTACACCTGTCGGTTGACTTAGTGCAGCTTAAACATGCATAAGCACTACATGGGTTCAACTACAGATTAAAGAGTATTGGGACCATTTGACTTACTGTCCTTGAAAAGTTTTTGTTGTGAATGTGCTGCTGGGCAAAGTATCATAGGAGATCCTTGATGTGCTTCTGGTAACATTCACTAGTTTCAATTAGACTATTGCAACACCTCCCTTTCTTAGAAAACGTAGTACTTTAGCTGCTATTTGGCTTTGAACCCAGTATTTAGACAGTAAGGTTTGGTTTGCTTCAGGAACACAGCAGAAAGGGGTTTATCTGATAAACATTTTGACTTCTTCCTCTGTCTGTCCTCTCAGTGGTTGGAGACGCGGCCCAGCAGGCAGCAGTGTCCTGTCTGTAAAGCGGGCATCAGCAGAGAGAAAGTCATCCCACTGTACGGCAGAGAGAGCAACAACCAAGAGGACCCAAGGTACCCCAGGAGTGTTTGCATCTGTGTCGTGTGAATCTTGTGCGATCGCCTTCTGACCGACTATTTCTGTTGCTGTTCAGGCTGAAAACTCCACCTCGGCCTCAGGGGCAGAGAACAGAGCCAGAGAGTAGAGGCGGGGGGAGTGAATCAACCCGTTTCTCATTGCTTACAATAAAAAAAAAAAAAAAAAAGAAAAATTCTCCTTTATGTTAAACTTTATCCCTGTTTTTTTCTGTCTGGGCGCAGATGTTCCAGGGTTTCGGGGACACTGGCTTTCACATGTCTTTCGGCATCGGTGCTTTCCCCTTCGGCTTCTTCACCACAGTCTTCAACGCCAACGACCCCTTTCACAGAGCAGGTAAACACACGGAAAAAGACAAGCATTGTTACTCTCACTGGATCAAATCAATCTGAAGGGTCTAAATAGCGTGATCAGTTAAGGGGATATTATAAATAGTGGGTTTGTGACGTACCCTCATTTTATAGCAAAAGTAAATGATGTGAAACTTAAATTTTCGATCAAGTTTTGTTTGTTTGAATGAGCGGTTTGACTCTGCAAACAAACTACTAAATCTCCAGTTAAACTGCCTGTTACTAAAAGTTAATTCACACCTTCCAGCCAATCAGGTCCCTGAACTTCCAGTGGCCATGGTATAAATGTCAGTAAATTCATGTACTTACTTATTGTCGCTACTGGTTTGCCATCGTTCTTTGACCGGTATGACAGCGAAAAATTTAATTGCATTCTTTGTGGTGTAAAAAAAGTCTTAAATTAACAGATATAATTAATATAAATGATTAGAAAATAAAAAATAATTTGAACACTGCAGGAACCCTGTGATTGGATGATTCTGATCATTAGTGGGTAAAAAGCTCCAGCTAAACACAGCTGCTGCCTTCAGGCGACATCATTAGTGTACAGATGCAAACGCACTATCCCCTGAGACGCTGCTGTAATAACCTTTCCCCTCCCCCGTCCCGTCCATCCCCCGTCAGACCTGTCTGCAGGTGATCACCAAGGCAACGGTAACCTCAACAACGGCAATAACAACTGGCAAGACTCCCTCTTCCTGTTTGTGGCCATCTTCTTCTTCTTCTGGCTGCTGAGCGTGTGATGGAGACATGGATGGAGAAGACGAGTGGATCGATGACCAGGACGGAGGAGCGCACACACACACACACACACGCACACACACAAAAAACCTCTCACACACTTAACTCAAGCAAAACACACACACACACATTTTATGTTTCCTAGCAGGTATTGGCTTGGGAGAGTAAAGCGGAGCATTGTGTTTGATCCCAAAACAAGAAATACAGGAAATTTGGTTTTCTCCTCCTGGAAAAAGGCAGATTTGCTTCAGGATACTCAGCCCCACCCACCTACTTCATTGATTTTGTTTATGCAAGAAACACTCACTGGAAACTAGTGTTGCGTGAATCCCAAAATAAGTCGCGTTAGCCCTCCCTCTCTACATGCACCTGTAGATATATGCACACAGAAACATAAAGGTGGACACTTAAAGTTTAAGAGGCTCACCGTTGGGGTTCAGAGACAGTATTAAATGATCGGGGTGAGCTTTGTTAATCAAGCATTTATTTTTGGTTGTCGAGCTGCAGAAAAAGAGGTGGGGGGGGAGGATAATTTGGGGCAGTGACTAATTCTGTTTTGGTTTTTCGCATTCCTTAAATAGAGAGAGAGGCACATTGTGGGAAGTTGAAGTGGGGTTAAAACAGGGAAGAGAGGGCGGGCTATGAGGAAAATGTAGGGGTTTTCTTACTCTAAAAGGCCAAAGAGTAGCGGATCAGTCATGTACAATGTCAGGGGGGTGAAAAATGTAATTGAATTATGTTCCTGTTTACAGTTTCCTCGTGAAATTAACAAGTACTCCTAGAATTTGCAACTTACTCATGAAAAGAAAGAAAGAAAGATGGACAGAGAAATAGCACATATGGATAAATTTTTTTATATACATTTGTCTTAACAAAAAAACTGCCATTGCACTGTGAAGTCATTCGTAGACGCCGCTGTCGTAAAGATTGGAGTGTGTGCTGGTGTTGAACCACTTGTTGCGTCTTTCCCCACAAAGCGGTATAAACATGGATGAGTGTACCGTTTAAAGGGCAAATTTGGGAGATTTTCGCATCAACATGAAGCAACTTGAGAGTAAAAAAGACTAATCTGACACACACAGTTTGTTGATTACAGATCAAATTGCCAAGAGAGAAAAGTTCTGGATTGTAAAGTAGCTCAATGACAGGCTGCACAATACATCCTGACAGCAGGTAGAGTCGATGCAGCGAAGTGAGGAGAATCCTTTCAATTAGTCGTGAAGGTGAAAAGGTCAGCGCACTAAGAATTTACAGGAATGACGAGCAACAGTTCAAGGAACTTCCTGTCACAGTTGATTTGTTTTTTTTCCTGACTGTATGTGTCTGTGTGACTGAGTGAGTGTGTACACGTTATATATTTGTATATATAAATATTGTAAATGCTGTTTTTACGTGTTTCTGAGTGGATGACCAGCTATGGAAAGAGGACGTGATTAGTCCTCAAGATGCTTTTGTAAAGCGAGATTTGGTTCCTGGTTTTCATAAATTCCTTCCTTTTACTCAAGAAAACGCTTGCAGCCCACGTTAATAACTCTTTTGCCAACTTCTTTCATTAAGTTAAATAAATGTTGAGATGCGTGCAAAAAAAAAGCTTGTCCTTCCGTTTGTGATTTGATAGGATATGTATTAAGCTCATTTGCTCTCTTGTAACTGACACAGTGCGCGTTACCCTTTTACTGTACAAACTGTTTAAAGCAGTTGAGCAATGTAAAACTAAAGTAACATACCTTAATAGTAACTGTGAAGCAAAAAGTGCAAAAAAAAAACCTACACATCCCCAGGTTTTTTTCATTTTCAGACTTGTAGATTCCAGCCCAAACCGACGAGCCAGTTAATCAGATTTCACATATATAGTTAATCCCAAACACCTTTAAACAGACGTTCATGTGTAAAATCGCTGGAGTTCCCATTTGACCTGTGTTCAGCCCAACTACACTTAATGAATCGGGTGTTTGGCACTTAAACATTCACACCAGGGTCAGAGATGAAACTTAAGCTCTTCTGTGGGATGGACAGGATGGCTGCTGGTCTGGAGCGAGTTATTTCTTGCATATTTGTCTGTTCAAGCTACACTTTGTATTATTGAGGGTTATGTGACACTAAAACAAGTGATGGAAGACAAACGATTTGTTTTGACAGCTTTAACCTGGAAACATTTTACAGAACCAAATGGTCAAGGAGGTTAAAACATTGACTTGTTTTGTCGTCAATTATCTACATATTAATTTTAATATTATTATTAAGGACTTGATCAACAGAAAATTAATTGGCAACTATTTGGATAATCGATTAAGTCATTCTTTCCAGCTTTTCAAATGTGAGAATTTTCAGTTTTTCTTTGTTTTATGTGATAGTAAACTGAAGTTGACTTCTTGTGTCTCTGGTTTTAAATATGAGATTTGACCTTCAACTCAGATGTGCAGTGCAAAGATTAGAAAATGATCATATCAACCAAGTCTGTTTACATGTACTGGAGACTAAGGATGAGAAACTGTGAAAAGGGTTGATGGCATCCAACCACAGAAGTTAACCAAAGCACATGCTGGGTGATATTCAGTCATATTTACAACTTTATTAAAAATGTTTCAACATAATACACATCAACAACATTGTGGTCATAAAAATATTTTTGTACAAATGATATCTAAAAACATTTTTTGTTCCATCTGAAGAAACAACTTAAACGATTTTCAGCAAATAGAGAAAGCCTAGATTTTTGTGGCATTACAAGCCATTTAGCTGGATTAAGGGACGCATTATATATCAGTCTAAAATGTTTGTGCCATATGAACACAAACAAATATTGGTTTAAGTAATACAAGAGATAGTTTGGGACCTGAAGTCACTGTGAGCCAAATCACACACAAAAAAAAAAATTAACAAATGAAGAAATATGTAGGATACCCTGCAGCTTTCACAAATCTGCACTCACATGCTCAGTCCTTTCATGTGTACCGTCTATAATACTACACATTCACATACACAATGAAAAAATATATAATTAAAAAGTGCAAAATCAACAAATTTGTTTTGGTGACCTTTTGGAAAAGGATGGAATGTTAAAAAAAATATATATATATCCTGAAAATCTGACACAGTGTGTGGTTTCATGAAGTCAGGAGGTAAAATTATCTTCAGTTCTTCCCTTTACCCTTTTTTGGTGCTTTGTTGGATTTGTTGAGGATCTTCATGAGGTTTTTGGACATGAAGTACGGCTTCTCCGTTGACCCATCATTACGCTCCAAGTCCTCCACTGTGAGAGTGAAAACCAAATTTAGCGAAGTGATGAAACAGACCACGTGTGTAGTGTAGCATTATTCAATTAAAAATTACATGACATGTTAATATGTTGCTATCTATTTGAGTATATTTGTTCCAAAAATCTTTCCCACAAAAATAAAGATTTCCCATCTTGGCAGTGTCCATGCGAACAGGTGCTTTTTGCTCATATGGGGATAGGTGTATGGTGTCAGTATAACATGTTAAAATGTGAATGTACAGGTTTTCATAAACACTCAGTAAACTGTAAACATCTACTCACAGAAGCAGAGGAAGAGTGTGTCGACACACATGTTGTACACGCTGAAGAATCCATGAGCTATGAGGTAGCTACCAAACACCACCGTCTACAAAAAGCACACGGTTGGAAAACAAAGATAAGATTTAGAGTAAACTTCAACTAGTCGGATGTATCTGATAGACTACTATCAAAAACAGAGACAATTTGTAACTTACAATAATTGGCATCCAGTAGTAGTTGAGGGTTTCAGAGCGGAAGGTGTTGCCCGGCAGCGGTATTCGTCCAGAGAAGAAAAAGAAGGACAATACACCTGGAAACAGATTGAGATTTCAGTGTCTCCTGATTCGTAAATGCTTATTGGGCTTCACTGTATTAAGAACACATCTTTATTTATTTTTCTTCTTCTTTGTTATGTATTGAGTTGTTTTCTCTTGTTGTATTGCAATTATTAATATTTATGATGATTAGAGTTCGCACTCTTCCACCTATAACAGTTAAAATTCTGGTTGACACACATCAATATTTGCAGTATGTCCATAAAAACGTTCAAGTTTAAAGTTGCACTGATCAGTATTTTTATAGTAATGATAAGTTATCGGTGGATCAGTGTGAAGGGGGTTGCTCATAGTGATCATCCGATTCTGCAGTTCTCCACAGTTCAACAGAGCGTTTTAGTGTCTTCTAGCTCATTGTTTTTTGTTTTGTTTTTTTAATTCCCAGAAACGTACTTATTTAGTTCTGTTTCTTCACCGCTCTCACCACCATGTTTCAGGATGCAGCAGCCTTAAACATCCCCTATACACTACGTGACCAACACCAAAAGGCAGACGGACAAAGTCCGTGACTAGCTGGTGAACATAGTGCAGCATTTAGCAGCTAAAGAGTCTGATATTTCCCTCAGGGAGTTGGTTTAGGACAGACCAGAGCTAAAAGGAGAGAGAATATTGGACCTATTCACCAGGTGGCCAGAAAAATGACTCGAAATGAATGTTAATGTTGTTCCGTATCTGTCATATGTGTAAATAAGCAGCTGTTTGCTAACAAGTTTGACAGGATAACTTTATGAAGGTGATATTACGTCAATGTTGTGTTTACAGCTTGTTGACACTGCACTCAGGTAACCAAACAAATCAGTTAATGCAGGTTTAAAGACACTGAATGTCAAAATAAAATACTGGCATCAGCGTTCAAAAGCTTCTATCATTTAAACCCACAATATATGTTTACAGTATAGTTAACCAGTCCTTAAACACTGCTTTGACACATGTTTCTGCTTTTTCATAACACATCCTTACCTACTCCTCCAACCACCAGGAGCTTCCCAAAGAACAACAGCAGGTCTGTCACTTTATCGAGCACCACGACTCTGAGGGGGACACACAGTCAGTCTCTCAAACACATGCAAATACAGTATATTCCTGTTTTGGACAGGTCAGAACATGTAGCCAGCCAGCATTGAAAACACGGACTAAAACTCCTTTAGAATAGGAAACATGGCCTCAGCACTAACCTGATTATATTTCTCATGAGCAGCAAGAAAGCATTTTTGGCTGAGACGCAGAAGTTTTTCCCATAAATGGCAATCTGTCAGGAAAATAAAATGATCTACATAATACAAATAATATCCAACTTATTATATTAAAATTCTGTTTAGTGATGGTGACATTGTATAAAGTGTGTAATGATGGACAAATGAAGTGTGATGCTCGGTAGCTTTTTAATGGAGTCAGTAGAAAAAAATCTTATTTAATTTATAGCTAAGCATGCTTTTTCCATTTTGATAGTACTTTGTATGATTTATGATGAGAGCTACACAAACGTTAATTATTACTATAGCAATAATAGTATCAATTAAGATAGGAGGGACCAAAAACTGTACAGTAATATGTTATGCTCACCATGATGTAAGCGTTCCTGTTGAGAAACTTGATGAACTTCTCCAGACACCAGAAGCAGCACTTCATGCAGCACAATATGAAACGAGCAACTGGATTCTGCGCCGCTGGGGACAAAAAGCCAAAACAAGTCACCGTCTCTTTTCTTAAGACATGTTTCCACATGTACGCAGCCTGCACGTCTTTAGTATTAATTTCACCACTAAGACATTTGGAAAAAAAGAACTGGAGGTAAAGTAAAGAGACGTGAGAGAAAAGTTGTGGCTGGATTCAATCTCAAGCCTGCAGAGTCACATCGTCACTGTCCCCAGAAAAACAGCTCTGCCTTGTGACAATGCATTTTTCACCTAATACCAAGGGTTTTTAAAGGTTTATTTATGTAGGAGAATTTTCCCAACCCATAAAACAGCACTTAATCCTCCAGTTTATTTTGAGACAGATGGTTTTCTTTGGACAGTGACGACAAATGGCTTCAAATGTATCGACCATTAATCACAGAAATATGCCCTTGGATTCATATATTACACCTTTAATAAATACCTCTTATCCTTTATGGTAACGCAGACAGTGAAATGAGGGTATGTCAGCCTTACCTTTTGTTTTGTGGTCAATGTACTCCAGAATGATCCTCACTATCTGCACCAGGGTCAGGATCAAAGCACCAAATGCCAAGGAGCCCACATGGTACCTGAATTGTAAAAAAACAAATCATAATGTCTCACTGGTTAATAGTGTATCTAAAACTATTCAACAGTTGCAAGTAAATCCCAAAGCTTGCATCATTTTACAGGTCAAATGAAAAATGTCTATCAGAGTTAATGTTGCTGGTAAAACGACCTTAGCAGCTACAATTTGTACTGTTTAGCAGATGAGGTCTGCTTCCCCAAGCTGTTATGTGTAGGTCTAATGCGCCCTCTAGGAGCCAGGGGGGGAACTGCAGGCAGCCAGTATGTCCTGTGATTTACAGTTCATCCAAACTACTCTAACTTTTAGGTAAAAAAGAAGTACTGGACAAGAAATTCCACCCCAAAGGACTTCAGGCATTCAGTATTTTGGACACTTTTGACAGGGATGGACCATTAATTGTTGCAGGAATTGAACCAATGTGACAGCAGCTCATTAACCTACCTGAGTGAGCGCATAAAGCTGGCACACACGGGGAACATGGGGATATCAGCCGGTTTGGTGAAGGCCCAGTAGTAAGAGGCAAAGGCCCCGGCCAGCGTGCAGTGCCCCAAGGCGATGACGAAGTTGACACACCAGAGAAAAGCCACCACGTTGTAGATCTGCAGGTTGAAGAGGTTCCTCTGGAAGAGACCCTCGTTGTTGTATTTGATAAAGATGCAGCTGGCTGAGGGGCAGTCCGGGTAATCTGATGAGGTGAAGTTCTGAGAGGAGGAGACGAAAGAATGAATGAGTGGGCGAATGGAGAACTAGAAAGTGAAAAGGGGCAGTGGGTGAGAGGGTGTGAAGAGCATCAACAGTAAATTTTATCCCACTCATCAGACCAGCCATTGTCTTTGGTGATTGGACCTTTCTAGATGGCAAATAATTCAGTTTTACAGGACAAATATTTTATATTACTAAATTACAGTTGTGTCGAGGTGATTTGACAGCTGACAGCCAAATTCCTTCTACTGGATAATTCAACCAAAGGGAAAAATGTGACAAGGTTTTCACTGTAGGTCACAATTTCTATCCACACTAGGTTCACGTTCTGCCCACTCACCTGAGGGTCACAGTCCACAGTGCCATTGATATTCTTACAGTTGCTCATACTGGAGTTGAGAGCCACCACTCTGTAGATTGGGCTTCCTGAAGTGGCCAAATATCTACATACATCAGTTTAAGAGAAGAACTGATACTCTGGACTGTAGGAAGTGATAGCAGAGTAAAAATAAGCACACAACGGGTGACAGAGTCGCCTCAGACGCAGTTTAATAATAGTCTGTACCTGCATACGGTACATGAAATTAAAAGGATACAAAGCAGTGGCGCCCCAGTAAGCAACACACACCAGCAGGAGAACAAATGTGATCAGCGGGTACAGCAGAGAGGACATCATGTGACTGACTGCCCTGTGGAATAGGAACACACACATCATGAGGTTATGCTAAGGCCATATGGCCTCTTCACAGTAAGATACAAACCAATTTGAAGGCACACTGATTACACAAAAATTTGGTTTCAGAAGGATTCCCTCAAAATTATCATCATTATTGTTAGTTCCTCCTAATATAACACAGGATTCTAAGATTAAGAACATCTTTATCATTAAGAACGTTTAGGTTAATGTTAGGAGTAATTAAAAGTGAGTACACCCTGTGGACAGTGTTTCACGACATGCCGTCATGACTCACTTGCTGGACTCCTGGATGAGGGCGATGGCTATGAGGATTCTGGTCCGCAGGAAGATGATGGTCAGGAGAATGATGGCCTCCACCACAGATATAATTATCACTTAGGGGGGAAGAGACAAGTGTGAAAAGAAGGAGAAAAGCCTCCGGAGGCTCTTTTTGCATCCCCCTACACCATATATTCACACACACACACACACACACACACACACACACACACACACAACACATACACCAAATGACAAATGTATCAACCAACAAACAAACACTACTCTATACACCGATAACTTCTGTACACCATTATTAGACTTTACTGTGGAAATCTTCTGGATACAGCACCTAAACCGAAGTCAAATTCCTTGTATGTGTACACATACCTGGCCAATGAAACCGATTCTGATTTATTCTATTTCATTTATTTATTTACTTTCTTTTTTCTCTCTCTCTCTCCCCTCTGTGTATTTTGTTAGATATTTTGTCTGTGCACCGAAAATTTTAATAATAATTTTTTTTAAAAAGAAGGAAAACACTACATCTGCTACCTAAGCATAACTAAAAAGGTGAAAAGTGCAATATGAGCTACATAAACAGCTGCAGTGAGCCATAACCATTCAAATCTGAGTCATCTTTTATCAGAACTAGTTTACAATGTCATGAATCTAGTGGTGTTGTAAACATGACATGCGACTCGTGTATACCAATAATGGTTTTATTGCATTTATTCTTGGATTTTTGGTAGATCTATAATGGCTGTAATTCCATTTTATACTCCTGATTTCCTCTGTACTGGTATTTGCCTGAGTAAAAGCTGCTTGGTTGAAACATTGCCAATACACAGGTTTTTGATTGCCTGCAAAATGATAATAAGCCACTGGGCAAAGTTAAAAATGTAACCCTGCACTGTGAGAAATATTTGACGAGGGTGACATAACGCAAGTCAAATAAGACCAAAAGCATTTGAATCAGACTCACAGAAGGCCAGCCAGGTCTCTTTGACATGCAGGTAAACACTTAAGTTGGTGGTGAAACCAACGTTAGTGATGGTAGCAGAGGCCCTGTTGTAGTTATCATACTCCCAGTAGCAGTGCCATATACCTGCAAGAGAAACACTCCAACAACTCAGAGGCTGCTAGAAACTCATAATCTTGTCATAGCAAATAAACTGCATTTTGTTTGTGTTCAGAATTTATACTTTTGAACTTCACCTGTTAATATGCAATGTTAAACACAGGACCAGCAACACTTTCTTGATCTGAATCTGCTCTGTTTTCCCACAGCACGGGTACAGAATTAATTTGTGGTGGTGTGAGAGTCGGCTGCAAAACAGCATTGCATTCAGGACCTAACTTCTAATAAGGAAAGTTATTTATCCGGTCTATATAATTGCACCTGCAGACTTTCTGTTCCACATGTGCAAGTGAATTTACAAGCAGAAAAGAATGGAACAAACAGTACGCATATTAATATTTAAAACTAAAACCTATTTTGTGGGTTGTAAACATGTTTGGGTGAGCCGCCCATAACAATTCTACAAATGGAAAAACACTGCCTTAAAAAGTATTCCAGGTGAGAGTTTACCATATGCCCCAGCGCCCAGGACTCCTATGATGAGCACCCACACCATGACTGGAGCAGTGAATCTCAACAACAACAGGAACAGCATACTGACCGCCATGGCTATGAGCAGACCACTGAGAGTGGAGAGAGGTGGTTATAAAGAGAGATAAAAGTTTAACAAAGGATGAAGAGGTTTATAAGAGATCAAAGAGTATGTATAAATTATTAAATTGTAAGACATGAGACATATAAAATAACTGATAAGTACTGTAAAATAATTTAGCATAGCAACCTGTGATCAAGAAATATATTCTCATACAGATGCACTAAAAATTCTGAATAACTAATCCATATTTATTTGATGTAACCAAGAGATCAGCTCTGAATCAGACATTAAAATCAATCGACTGAAATGTGATTCTATTCTTAATCTCAAGAGTAATTCTATCTGTATTTCTGCCAATAGGTGGCAGTGTGTGTGCGTGTGTGTGTGTGCGTGTGTGTGTGTGGTGTAGTTTTTGCAAGGCAACTCACAGGAGGATCCACGGCCATGACGACGCAAAATCCTCAAAGATTCGGACGCCGATCTCTCTGGCATTGAAGCCATCCACAATATCCCTAATGAAGACAAAAGCATGGGCAAGCTGTTCTCTTTTCAAACAGTAACAGTCAAAAGCAAAGGGTTGGGTAAAGCAAATACAGTGAAGAATCAAGGAAAAGCTAACAAATACGTTTCTAAAACAAACAAAGGGAATAGCTTCAATATGTTGAGAGAGAGAGAGTTTAAAGCTAAAGAGTGTTTAAAGCTACACATGCTAAAACTCTGCAAGTCCCAAGAGAGCGTTTCACACGACATCAAAGGCCGCTGTGTATAAAACTGAGTTATACACAGCAACAAGAGCAACCACAATCAGCTGCTACACTACGGGTCAACACAAAAACTCACGAAGCCACCGACCTTGTGCTGGTGATGAGGACAAAGAAACAGGGTTATTAAAGTGTCTGTGTGTGTCTTCATATGTGCAATTATTTAACAGCAGAGTCATTTTGTTTTTAACCAACATATGATGAGGTCAGGAATCCACTGTATCTTACCCAGTGCCGTTCTTGATTATGCTGACTGTATCATTGACTGAAGAGGGTAAGCCTGGAACATTGGAAAAGTTTGCAGGGATGCTCCCCAGAGCTAAGATATCGGGCAAACATCTCCCCAGAACTAACAGAGAAAATAATCACATCAAATCAGCTTGAAATGGATTTAATTATAATTCATTACGAGATCTCTAATTTACTTTGCATCACCAGCTGTCATCCATTGAATATACATGGAAATAAACAAAACGTAGCAGTGTAGTTCCTGTTCAGTAGCAGTTAAATCCACACTAATATTAAACAAGAAGCTGCATGAAACTCATCAGCCTTTACTACAGTGCTAAAGTATCGTCGGACTAAAATGAATAAGAATACAATATGGAGTATAGGAGCGTTTCCACTCACCAGAGGTTGTGGGCATGTAGAAGAAAGGACACAGCTCCTTGTTCACAATTTCTTGAACAGTCTGAAAAAAAATAATTATCATGCACTTAATAAAAAAAGTTGCATATGAATGGATCCAAGTGTTTTGCTGATTAAATCGCAGACCATCTGGTGCCAGTATCATAAACACTAATGTTTCCTTTACCAAAAGAAATCCAAACAAATGTCACATTTGGGAACTTACGGGAGACACTCAATGTTTACACGTGGTAACAAAATGGGACGTACCAGCTTAGTATTTGCCAGATCTAAGGATGGCACACAGAGGCTTTGACTGAAAACGGTAGACGGCTTTACGTTTGGAAAATATGACTGTATTCCCACAGCCCAGAACTCAGTGGGACATTTTTCCACACACACCTATAGGTAGAGGAAAAAAAGATGATTATTTCTGGGACACTAGGAGAGTACTGCAAAATCCAGTATCATTAGAAACAACAAAATCAGGAAGCCTTCTCTACCTGTGTGGTTGGACACTGGAAACCATTAAGAGCAGTTGCCATAACGTTAACGGATGTGGCACATTTGAGAATATCAAAGTAGAACACGTTGCCTCGGCCTCTGAGAGAGGGAAGACAGAAAGAAAGAGGTACTTTGATTTTGTATCAGTCAAATGCATATTGATGAACATCCACTACGTGTAAAAAAAAAATAAATAAATAAAAAGCTATATGAAACAAGCGAGAAAGACATTAAATTACTCATTTGGTCCAATGCCACAGAACCATCCAGTTGAGTTTCTTGCATAAAGAACATGTCTAGGATCTCCGTAGAGCCAAGCTGACAGAAAAAGAAAAAAAACAGAGATAAGAAGAAAAGTCAATGCCGTAAAAGATAATGCCAAGTTACTCACTCTCCTTTTCTCTCCATTATGTCCATTAAGTCTCTTATGTTTGGCACTGACAAACGGTACTACAGCATGAGGCATGTTCTTACTTAACACAAAAACTGCACTTTTATTGTTTTTGTTTGGGAGGAATATGAAAAAGATACTCCACTTATTTATTGATTGAGGCGGGAGATATGGGCGTGATTCTGGTGTTGCACCAAATTCTGTAACCCATCAGATTCTCTGAACTGATTAGGGCATTTTAGCTATGTTACCACTGCTGTTACCATACTTTATCACATACAGTCTAATATTCAGACAGGGTCCCAAATTACCCTTTTTGTTGATGCTTGTCAAAATCAAGTACGTTATTAACTATGATAAATACATTTGGCAGTTTAGCTAAAATGTCCTATTCAGGTCACAGAATTTTGTGTAATCTTTGGTGTAAACCACAAGAGGGCACAACAGTGATAGGATACACATCTCTCTTGTTCCTATGGAGTTTGGTTTGAATGCACTTATTGTTAGTTGCTGTGGACACGATTGTAATGTAATGTTAATGTATTGTACTACTAACAGATAGTGCACACATGCTAGAGGTGGTAAATTCCTTGACTATTACCACTGTTATTTCATATACAATGGATTTAGTAAAATATTTTGTTAATGAGGAAAAAATCCAGTCCTATGTGTATCAACACTGGCCAGTCCTCCACTTAACCACTACAACAAATCCACCTCAGCCAACCAAACTGAACATAAGGTGACTGCATTACCTATCAGGCCGCTCTGTTGACTCTAGATAAGATAGGACCGAGTGTTTGAATGAGTTTGATGACACAGCAATAAAGAGTCGTTGACTGGATGTTCACATCAGGTGTTTGTACTTTAACACAATAATAATGATACTCAACATTATTAAGAATTGTAACACACAGGGAGGAGAGAAACGTGAGCCCTTACATTAAAGGAACAGTTTGACATTTTGACGAACACACTTATTCGCTTTTTTTTTTGCCAAGAATTAGAGAAGAAGATTAATACCACTCTCATATCGGTCCGTTAAATATGAAGCTGGAGCCAGCAACCAATTAACCAGGAAAGGCAAACCGCTAGCCTGGCTTTGTCCAAAGGTAACAAAAAACTACCTACCGGCACCTCTAAAGCTCACTGATTAACACGTCATATGTTGTTGGTTCAATCTGAAAAAAGTCACTGCTCCTGAGCCAAGCGCTAAAAATTGTCGTTTTTACACTTCAGTTTTTGTACTTGTAAACAAACAAGATATAATGTGTTAATTAGTGAGCTTTAGAGGTGCTGGTAGGTGGATTTTGTTATCTTCGGACAGAGGCAGGCTAGTTGTTTCCCGCTGTCCCCAGTTTTTGTGCTAAGTTGTTAGCTGTAGCTTCATATTGAACGGACAGATGCAAGAGTGGCATCAATCTCCTCATCTAACTCTCAGCAAGAAAGCAAAAAACTGTATTTCCCTGCTCCTTTAAACAGAAAGAGAGAGGGAGAGAGAACAAAAAAGTGAACAGAAAAAAACCCAACAGAAAAACGAGTTACAGAGGTATTTAGTGGAACAAACAGAGTGGACAAGAAGAGCCCAGAGAGGGTATCAGTGAGTACAGGGTAGATTCAAAGGCCTGTGCTGATGTTGTCAAGTTACTCTCACCTATAATCCCGACTGCTATGTAGCCAAGAATGACTGCCATAAACAGGATACAGCAGATTATATCAGTGCACCCTCTGATAAAGAAAAAGAGAGACAGCAACAGGTCAAAGTGAGCAGGCTGCGCTTTGCATTGAGATTTGCCTTGGGGCTGACAAATGTGATTCCATCAGTCAACAGAAACTCAGCATCTCACAGCCAATGAGACAGGTTCACCTTTTCTTTATGGGTCCATTGAATGTTGGGTCAAACTGAGCAGGTTCTCCTGGGAAAAGAAATGTTCATTTAGTGTTATCAATAGTAAATTAATCTCACCCATACAATAGCCTTTACTGACTGGTACACCGTCATCGTGTAACATTAATCAGCAACTTCCTTGTTTGGTTTCAGATTGTCAAGGACACATTAGCTTATCACTCACTTTTGTAATGGCACTTAACCTGCAATTAGACCTCAAGGAAATGCACTGCTCATTAAATCTGTGTGTAATGTACATGCAGAAATATGGGGAAGGTGGTGTGCATAAAACAAAGACTCTTTAGGGGAATGGTTACTTTTGTTCATTTTGAACAGAGTCTCGGGGTTATAAATAGGATAAAGTTTAATTTACCCAATTTAGGATTTGTATTTGTGTCCCTATGAAAACAGGGCAGTGTTGTTTCTAAGCAATGAAGAGTCATCATGTGTCCTTTTCTTAGAGTTAATGAATTACAGTGTATGAGGAAAAACTTTTAGAGACAAGAGAAGGAATCTTATACTTTTATGGGTTAGTTGCTCAAGGGTGCTCTAACAGTATAGACGTGACTGTATTACAGGAAAGAAATGTCTCATTGTTTCCTGGAACAGAGTGAAAGATGACCAGCAAGAACAAACAATGAAATCCAGTGGGTGTTGCTTATATCACACAACAAGCTGCTTTCCATACTAACTAAAGAGTCGTTACTTCATGTTAGTTACTTCATGTGCAATCACAATGGAAAAGGATCCGAGTAGAGGGACGGCATTGAGACAAGCAGCTCAGGGTTATTTGAATAAAATTTGAATTAAAACTTTGGCTTACAGAGGAGGGAGAGTCACATGTGTGGTCGTTTTAATGGTTAAATTGACAATCTAAAAACTGTTCCCCAATGGAAAACATTCCTATCATGAGAGTCAGATGTGTGAGCCTCAATCGGTGTCCATTGCATTATCCTGTCGGACAGGAAAAACTGTATTTAATCATAAGAAGAAGATGCAGACACTTTTTGGCAGGTGTCAAGTTGAAAACACCACAAATAACAGGTGAATTCGCACACTTGAAAACGAATAATGATAAAAGGATGTGACCAAGAGCCTGAACTGTCTAATGGATCTTCAGTACGACGTGATGTAAAGCGTGCAGGTGTTCCTTTGGTTATTTGTCAGACTGCCATCTGATACATGCAAATACTAACATGCTGTGTTGATTTGATTGGTCCTCAGGAATGGACATTTTGCCAGGCAGCTCGCCATAATCATTTCTCATAGCAGCTATCTCCACTGGCTGTAATTTGAATATGGCAAAATGGAGACTGTGAAGCAACACTGGTCCATCTGATATGGATCATATGTAAATAAGTGTTAAATGAATTTAACAGATCAGCATCCACATCAATGCCTCTGTGCTCATCGGCAGTTTCCTAACCCTTAATACTGAGAAAAATGACTCGGCCAGCCATATAAATTTTTCTCAACAAAGGAACCTGTTCATCTGCCTTTTGTAACGCTGTCGTGTGTCAGATTTCATCTCCACTAGGATACTGCTGTGTGTTCAGAGTACAGGGCAACATGGAAAATGGCTCACTGTGACTCTGTGTGATACATACAAAAGGATTTTTCTGTTTTTATGTCCTTGTAAAAAAAGGTGGAGGAAAAGCTTTAAACCTTGAACCCTTGACAGGCGAGCTGACAGAAACACTTTAATAGACTGGATTAGCAAAATCCACAAAGACGATGGGTGTGGGATCACTTTACCCTGGCTGAAGAGGAGTAACGCAAAAGAGGGAACTTATTCTACTTTACTTTCGCCAAGTTGGTTAACACAATGAATCAAATCATTAATTAGTCATTTGGGGCAACAAATGAAGATTTTTATCAAAGAAATGAGACACTTGACTAAAAGGATGTCATAAGTAATTAAATAACCATTGTAAAGAATGTGGGGTTTATTGTACAAACCACACCCTGTGAAAAGAGATGACAACAAAGTTAACTGGTAACCTGCAGTATACACAGGACTATCCCACAGGAAAGAAAGATCCTGTTTTTAAGTGTTGTCGTGTGTTGTTTAAGATTTGTCGTTATGCGACTCCTGAATACCTTTAAGGTTATACATGTCAATAGCCATGACAGCAGCAGGAAGGATTTCTTATCGTTCTAAATATTAAAAGAAAACATGGAGAGTAGGGGTGCAACTAACGATTATTTTCATTATTAATCGATAAAAAATATTCATCATTTAGCCAATGAAATGACAGAAAACAGTGAAAAAGCCCAAGATGGCGTCTTCAAATTGCTTGTTTTGTCCAAAACCCAAACATGTTCAGTTTACTGGCATATATGACAGAGAAAAGCATCAATTGTTCATATTTAAGAAGCTGGAACCAGCAAATGTTTGGTGTTTTTGCATGACAAATGACAGCTAATCTCTAATCTCATATCAGACGGCTGACATAAAATGTATATTTTTAATTCTTACTAATCCAACCTAATATAAATATTTTATAGATGGAATATTGTGTTTCTGTGTGATGATAGATACACAGCTTTTCAAAGTAAACCCATCTGTGGTTCTCTTGCTTTATACATTAGCTATATTAACTAGCTTATGTTTTAAAATCAGACCTAATTCTTTCCCCCTGTTGCCTAAAACAGCTTAAACAAATTTTCTGGTCAATGATTTGCAGCAAAAACCCTAACAAGTCACTTATTTCCCAACACTGAGTCTACATATTCTTAATAGTCGTTTGAAATGTGTAACAGCGCCAAAAAAGAAGAAACCCAGACATATTACAACAAAATGACCCAACTTCATTGGGCAACAACACGTGGCCTGAAATAGGAAGCCTTGTCATGTTCAATGTTCAAAAGGATTTTTACTTCCTCAAGAAGGATAGCACAACAGTAGAGTTAGTAGGAAGCAGATTCCCAATGAGTTTAAGAAGAACATGAGTTTACACACAAAGGCTTTTTTGAGAACAGGGGTTCAGTTGTTACAGTGATGCCATGGTTAGTAAACACTTCTTGGTCACCTCTTGTCGTCATCTTATTCTCTGGTGTTTTCTCTGGCGAGTTATTTGAGGAGACATGAAATCCAATTGAAAATTTAACTCCAGGGAGGGTTTGTTTACTGTGGCCTTGCTAAACCTCCCAGACTGTCAATAGACTTGTGACTCTATCAATGCATCAAATACCACAAAGAGTAAACAGGGATGCAGGAAACGGAGATCTGCCGAGTCACAAGCTGCAGGTCTGACAGGTTTCATCATCTGCAATCACCACAGAATTTCTCTTTTTAAAACCTTAGGTACTCCATCTCACTTCTGTATCTTTTGTTTGCAAAACAAAATGATCATTTCAACATGGTACTGTAGTTCTCCCTCACAGAGGAAAGATTTTAGAAAATTAAAAGGAAGGCAGCATGTTTTTAATGTCATTGGGCAAAAAATTCATAATAACTGTTCAGCATATTGTAATTCGAGTGGTCTGAGAGAAAACCTCTACTTCCTCTTGGCTCTTTTTTCAGACTTCAGAAAATCTAGCCCGTGGCAGGAGACTCTGGCCAATCACAGGTAATTTCAGCGAGCCGGTGTGTTTGTATTGGCTTTTCTACAAATGCAGATGCGCATACACATCCCTTCAGATGGCGAAAGCCTGATTCTATGGCGGAAAATCCTGAAATAAATTTTCAATACCTCATTTACCTACAGCCGCGTATAGCACAAAACAACACATCCCGGCTCCACATGGAGCTCATTATGTTCAATGTCATGGCGCTCGTATCGACGTGGCAAAGAGGCATGTTGACAAACAGTGGGGAATAACTTTTGACAGGGGACAGTGGCGCGTGTGTGTGGTGTACAAGCGTCTCATACCGCTGCTGGACGGCGTTGCAGCTGCCTACGAAGCCTGGGCTTAAATGAAGCCATTTAAGTAATTTTCAAGCAAAGATAAGTGAGGATTCCCTGCTGGTTTTATGATCATAAATTGAATATCTTTGGCTTTTGGACTGTTGGTCAGACAAAACAAAGAATAATATTTCAAAGATGGACAAGGGTTTTGATAAAATCTTTTCTTTATTGTGTTCAATAACTGTCTGTGATCATTATTTCCAGAAATACATGCGATAAGGCAGACGCTGTCCCTTTTGGAGAAGCCTAAATATTCATTATTTTTGGTTTTAGTGAGGATCCAAACATCAACCAAATAATCAAATTTTTCAGTAAAATATTTGTATACAACCATCCATTTAAAAAACTAGACATATTCAAGTCATGAAAAAACATGGTTGTGCTTTTTCTGAGTCTTTAGTGAAAATAAACTAAATATCTTTGTATTTTAGACTGTTGGACAAAACAGGACTTCACCTTCAACTCTGGGAAATCATTTAATCAAGAAAGTAATTGGCTGATTAACTGAAAATAATTGTTAGCTACAGCCCACAAAATCGATATAGTCACAGCTTTAAGCAACAAATCAACTTTTATCATCTTCTGTCACTGTCATTGTCTTGTGGGATGTTATTCCAAATCAAATTGATCATGAGATGTAAATTTTAAATGTCTAATTTAATAGCACAAAGGCAATTAATAAATCAGATTTCTACCATATTTAGGAAGACCAGCTGACAACGTTTCCAGCTCCCATTACCAAGAAAGACAACTATGACAGGTCATTCACAGGAAACAGGTAGAACGAGTCTTTACCAGATAGTCTTTATGGCTGGCTGGCTGCCACCACCAAACCTTTTTTTCCACGTATAAATATTTTAGCCACAACAAAGCAACATTTCACTTTATAAAGTGACTGTAAGAAAGTGCTTGGTTGACAGTGTGGTTAATTTAAAAAGGAGTGGTTTTTGACCTTTCTGACTTGAAATGAAGAAATATGTACTTGTAACCTCTCATCACACCATATGGCATTAGTTTGGATATTAATTGTGAGCATTTAAACCAAAAAATGATTTTTCCTTGTCAGATTTGTCTAATTTGAAGGATATTCTGAGAGATTAAGAAAAGCCAGGAAAAAGAAACAAAAGAAAGAAAAAAAACACTGATTTTAAAAGATTGGGGGTTTTTGGTATTCTGAGATTAGTTTGTAGCCAACTCAAAGCTCCCTGTTTATTTAAAGCATTTCTTCTTCTTTACGTCAAGTGTTTAGGATGATTTTGGCCCAACTATCAATAGATTATGACATAATATGATAAACTGTTTGTTAACCATCAAACCACGTTAATTGATCTCAATGTTGGCACACAGATATATACATGCTCCTTAGGGAAAGATTTCAGCTTTTCTATCTGGTACTATTTTACTCATAAACAGTAACGTTAACTAGGCTACAATAGCTGCATTTAAATATAAAAAGACACAAATCTGAACACTATCGATGTAAATAGGCTGACGATTACCTACATTTGATATGACCTAGTAGCGTTAAAGTAACGTCAACCTATTCATGTCAAAAGAATAATTTAGTAAAATCAATATTACAAACTTTTCTTGCAATCCAAAATTTGGGAAGAACTCGAGAATTAAATATGACGTTAGGATTTTCCAAAAGTAGTTGGTTAGTTAGCCAGCTAGCTTAGAGATATTCAGATTTTTACAGTGAACCCTCTGAGGTTTCGGGCGATGTCAACTCACCATACTCGGAGTCCGGATTTGCCTCCTGTTTTTTTCCCATTTTTCGCCTAAACCTCCACCTTTTCCTCCTCAACTTCTAAAACACAACTTCTTTTGCTTAAAGTAATCTTAAAACTTTACAAACAAACAGCTAAAAATCGCGTTTAAAACGAGCTCCACCGTGTCTGAGAGGACATGGTAACTCAGTTAGGAAATCTTTTTCTTCCTGGCAGTCGTAACTAGGCAGTGACAACACGAGAGCACCTGCAGAGAGATGCGCACCTGCGCGTTCAATCAAAGATTGTTTATTTGAAAGAGGAATCACTCCTGATCTGATTATAGAAACTGTCCCAACTGGGCTCATCCTGTACTTTTACCTCACAAAGAGAGGGAGACATCATTATTGTCTGCTTTTACACACGTTAATATTGATTCACTCACTTAAGTAGCCTATAATCATGAGGTACTTTATTTAAGTATTTGAGTTATGCTACTTTATACTGCTCCACTACAATTTGGAGGCAAATATTGTACTTTTTACTCCACTACATTTATTTGACAGCTTGTTACTGAGCAGATTTAAATTATTATTACACATTATAAATCAAATAATATACTACGATATGCTTTTATAGGTTAATGCTACCCAGCAGTATATAAAGTAATTAAAATTAGCTCCACCATTACCAGCTGCAATATCACAGTAGTAATGTACACTTTAGTGCATTCATAATTAGGCCTATAATCCAGTAATATAATATATGATTCTGAAATGGGCCATTCGGCATAATGACTAGCCTACTTTTACTTTTGGTAGCTACTTTAAGTAGGTTACATTTTGATGCTAATACTTTTGTACTTACAAATAGATGTGCAAACCAGAAAAATAATTTACGAATGCGAGTAATTGTTCAAAACATTGTCGGACTGGCCATCGGGGGCACCGGGAGAAAATCCCGGTGGGCCGGTAGCTGTGTGGGCCGGTTGCGCTGCCCATTATACAAAAAAAAACATGAGCAAGAGAGATGTGCCATTTGATAATGCATTGAGGGTCTTGAGAAGGAGGATGTGGTCTGGCCACATCCTCCTTCTCAAGATCCTCAATACCAGTCCAACTGTTAGTTAATTTCACAAAACACAACGACATTTCATAAAACACAACATTACAGAAAACACACAACATTTCACAAAACACACAGCGAGATTCAGATTACGGAAAGGGAGGGACAGCTCTTCTTGTTTGTGATTGGACTGAACCCACGTCAATTCAGAGTTTATTCAATGCGGCGCTAGATTAGATCAACCGGAGAAACCGTTTGAGAACGTGGCAGGGGAAAGTTGCAGTGGTGTATCTGCACCGTATTTTGTTGAAACATGTTCTACTTCTCTTAAAGTCGATGCACTCGTCAATGTCACTTTTAGTGAACCGACCAATCACAGCCTGGCTGGGGCAGGACGTTTAAAACAGGTTGACGTACTGCAGCAAACTTCCGAAATGTTGAACACGTTGTTATGCATGAATGATTCCGATTATTGACAAGTTAGTACTTAGCATTACTTAGCACAATGTAGACCATTTTTTTCTTTTAATGAAGGAACAAAACCTACAAAAATTATAAATTATATAATTAATATTACGCCAACATAGGCCTACTATTTGATTACATTATACTTATTATAATACAAATATTTATGTGTAGTATTACTGAAAGCAAAATTTTCATTTTCTGCCACATTATAACATTTTGAATGCAGGACTTCTACCTGAAACAGTGTTTTTACACTGTGGTATTGATATTGATTTAAATACTTCTTCCATCACTGTCCAGGACCCTGAGGGGGCCCAAAGGCTCAATGCTCCCCATATAGTGTTTGTGGCAATTAGATTAATATCAAATCTCTTTGGTCATACTGTATGCATCACTAAAACCACATTGTAAAGTGAAATGATTGGGGCTTTAAGGTGACACCACCATTATAATGTTGAGGCCCCATCTTATAGGTGGAGTTAAAATCTAGTTTTAGTACCATTATTTTAGTTTCTTGCATATTCCTAGTTAAATTTGTGCTTAATTAGGTTACCACAAACATAACTAATACACATAGTACAGAGAGTGGTAAAAATGTTTCACATTTTCAAGACATGGCTACTTCTTACTTCATGAAACTAGCTCCTCCTTTGACAAGAAATATGAGTGGTTCCAATGAATCAGTGTTAATATTTAGACTTGAAGAATGATGACGTGATAAAAAGCTATTCAATGACGTAGATGTTTGGTTGGGTTAACCATTAGAATCCTTTTTGCCAACCATCAATGAAAACAAAGAAAACCACATCCCTCTTGCTTTGCAATGTGGCCTGTAAATGCCCCCTGCTGACAATACAATAATATAACAGGCAACAGTATTGAGGAGAGCTGCCTCGAATCTCCATCACTCTAAAAACTACACAATGTAAATACTGTACACACACACTTACATGGGATAAGGTAACTTTATATGCCATTTAAAATGTTTGGCTGCCGTTTGTTAGGGAAGAAGAGCTGCTAAACAAGCACCGTCTATCACATCATATTGTAAGCCAGTGAGTGCAGATTTAAATACACTTAATAATGAGCCCAAAGATCAACTCATGAGCTAATTTATTAAACTAAATGTGATAAAGAAAACAATACGTATAAAAATAAACAAAATAAAGCTAACACAATCATCCAAAAACAACACCACCCCTCAGGTCCTTATTGAGTCCGGTATGGGCTAATGGTTGATCCCATTACTGTACTGTGTAAAAATGCATTGTGTTTGTTGGCACAAAAAGAAAATACATAAGAATGATAGTTAATTGACAGCAGACTGTCCTGTGTCAAGGCAAAAAGACAGCGATATACAGTAAACATACTGTATGTACATAAATCACAAGACCTCTTGTTTTCTTTAAACATACCCACACATTTTCTGGTAAGGCCCATGTCCTCTAACATAGGAGAAATGATCAGCTTTAAGGTAGCAAGGTTTGGGAGGGGAAGACATTTCAAGTACAAAAAACAGCACCATGCTTCAAACACAGCATTTTAAACTTGGTATCTCTACTGCCAATGTGCGTATGTGGAATGGATGAGGTTAGTCCAAAGGCCCCATGGGTAAGTGTTTTAAGAGTTTCCTAGCATGGTCATCCCACAGTCAGCTCCCGATTCTGGGCAAGCCTCCAGTCGAGCTAGTCTGCTCTGCTCCAAGGCAATGGCCTCGGCCGAGTGCTTGCATTTCTCTGATCCACACTGACAGGTGAAATACTTGCTCTTAATGTCCCAAAAGCGGTCTCCATAGTCGAACCTAATGAAACAGACAAGACCAGGGGAGTTAAAACTATTTGTATAGTTTTTAACCAAAGTTACGGCCAGATGTGGCTTCAGGCAGATATGTTGTTAATAAAAACCTTACATGCTCAGTGAGAACTAAGAAAAAAATCTCACCTTAACAAGGTGATTCAATGCCAAATATACCAGATTAGAAGCTCAAGGAACTTCAAAAGGAAATATAGATGTAAGAAAAGAGGGCAAATGTGGAATTGAGGAAGAAATTAAAGAAAGGCAGATGGGAGGATGTAAAGGAGGGAAAGAAAGAAATGAGCTTGGAGCAAGTGATCATAAATGTCTCAACTCCTCACCCCAGCTCTTGTCCGCTGAGGATGTCTCTGGAGCTGAAGAAGGCGATGCGGGGGAATCTCAGGTCCTGGTGCAGCATGAACACACGTACTGGGATGAGGTTTGGGTCACACAGGTGGTTGATGAAGCGGCTGATGTTGCCATAGTAGCGGGCGTCGATACAGTACACCTCCCCGTCCTTTACAGAGAACAGAAGAGAAAAAAAAAAAAAAACATGCATCGTGTTAGAAACCTACTGACATTTTATGATCTTTAGCTTGTTCTGCCTTTTCCCGTTTAATTGATAAATGTGTGATTTTAAGTTGTTTTTAGCCATGCTAGTGGCGTGGCTGACTGAAATGTCTAAAAAAAAAAAAAAAAAAAAAAAAAAAAAAAACACTAGTGGATGGATCTCCATGAAATTTAGTAAAGATATTCATGTCCCCCTCAGGATAAATTGTAACAATGTTGTTGATCCCTTAACTTTTCCTCTAGTGCCATCATCAGGTCAAAATGTTAATTGTCCAATACTTTGGTTTAAGACCAAATACCTGCAAAACTAATGACATTCCAACAATCCCAGTTGTACTTTGTGTTTAGTGCCAATTACCAAATGCTAGCATGCTAACACGCTAAATTAAGGTGGTAAACATTATACCTGCTTAACATCAGGATGTTAGCATTGTCAATGTGAGTATGCCAATATGGTGAAGTTACCATTTAGCTCAAGTACAGCCTCACAGAGCTATTAGCATGGCTGTAGACTCTTCGTCTTGCTATTGTATCGTTAGATTATAAATATCCAAATAAAAAATAAAGAGTGCATACTTTTACAATGCGCAAAATTTGCTATTTTAATGAGGAAAATGTTTCAAGCTGCATATGTATAGCATATGTATAAGATCACCATTAAAATACAATGACAGAACCTTGGAATACAAATGTCATGTTTTTTGCAGTGGAGTACTTCACCATTCATCAAAATAGTGTCAGATGCTGCAGATTTCCAATAAAATTTGACTTCACGCCACAGGAGGTGACAGATTTATAAATGTTAGAATTATAAGTGCAGTGCATTTAGAAATGTCAAAGGCTAGAGAAATATATCTTCATATCAAAGCAAGACAATGGAGAAGTTTTTAAATGTAAAAGTAAAGCAAAAACATTGGGAGGTTGTTGTCTATCTCAGCAGTTGTGGGTGTATTTGGGTACTGACTGCATGCATTAAGGTCTGGCTATTTATTTACTTTAATAGTTATTTATTATTGGTTACACTGGAAAAATGCCTCTCTCTCTAGTTACAATCATCATTTTGCTGTTTCTTTATAGCAGAAACCGAAAAACAAAACCCATTTAAAAAAAAAAAAAAAGGTTCACCTTGTTGTCCAGGTCAAACAGGTAAGAGTCGTCTTCTCTAACATCTGCCTCTGCGTCAGAGATCAGCTCCCCGACATATCTGTGAGGACAGAGAAGAGAAATTAAGCTTCTTTCCCCTGACTTTTCATATAAAAGCAACCGGTTGAGTGCCTGACGGACGGGCCTCTCTTACTCGCAGATGAAGCTTCCCTGGGGAATATCCTGCAGAGCTCGAACTCCCCAGCCCATCTTCTCCGTCCTGTAGAGCTGAAGACGAACTCTGAGGGAAAAAGGAAATTATGAGGGTTCAGACTGCAGTGGTCAAGAAGACTTCTCTTGTCATGCAACAGACAATAAATAAATATTTAGCTAAGAAAGTGAGCTTTGGCAAACTGTTTGCAACACATGGATGTCTCTCTCTGCATTGTGTTAATCATCTGCGGTTTATTTGGTTTTTAAAATCAATTTCGTTTGCCATCATTGACCTGGCATATACAGCAACAAATTTAATTGATAGGTTTACTCAGTGAAATCTGTTCTTGTAGTAATTAGTTAAAAAAGCTGCATGTGGTTGAGAAGTATCATGTTAGATAAGTTATACTTAAAAAGTTCTTACTTGATGCCTGCCTGTACCACCCTGTTCTTGCATGTTCGGTAACAGGAACACGCCATGTTGCATTCAAATATGAGTGGAGGTTCAATTTTGTTGAACTCCTGGAGCAGCCGCTGGTCCTGGAAAAATTATGCAACAAGTTGAGATTAGTTTCACTCTCCTGTAACTAATGAATTCTCGTCATTGACCTCTTGGATCTCACTGACTTTCAAACCAAACCTCATTAAAATTACTGCTAATAATAGCAGATTATACAGATCTTTATTGATCCCATGGAAATGGTGATAGGACACACACAAAGCTGGTCAATTTCTGCTGAATGATTGTTTGATGACTTTGATGATATGGCTGTAAAACAACATTTCTATTTACCTTGTCATACCAGCAGCGGATACTGAGCTGTCCACAGAGGCAGTTGCTAGATGAGCAGTCATCAGTGCAGCTACAGTGCTGAAGTTAAGATAATTAAAAAGGCATGAGATGCATTTTTCATTGCAGATAATATAACCGTTTGTGTAAGAGAAAGAGAATAATGAAGTTAAAATATTAATCAGGTTCTCGTTTTACCTGCAAGTGTGTAATATTGCGGTCTATGTTCATTGCTGAAGTTTCACAGTTTTCGGAAACATATTTGTAGTCTGAAGGACAGCCCTCGTCATCCACTGCATTCACGCAAGGAATCGGTACGTTCTCATAGCCCTGCGCAATGTCGCTGGAACAGAAAGCAAGGAGTTAAACCAGGAAGTTAAACCTCAGAAAAGCAGGAAACAAGAGGAAAAAAATATCTGCTTAAGAAGAACCTGCAGATGATTCTTTCAGTCCGAAGCATGCGATTGGTTATTCCCCTTCTCAGCTTCCTGTTGATCTGGAGTGCCACCCAGACCGGCGTGTCGGCCCGTGCGAGGGTGAGAGGCGTGTCTCCCTCCCTGTTCATAATGTCAATGTCTGCACCTCTGGACAGGAACAACCTACAGAAGGAAGATACAAATCCACACTATTTGTTTACATTTTGCCAAATTACCACCATTAAAAGCATACCGAATTAGCTATAAGCAGTTCCTGTTTGCAGTGTACCCATGGATGTACAGACAACCATCACTGGATTACTTTAATACAGATGAAATGTGATGATTCTTAGGCAGGTTCTGCAGTTTTTTTTTGGATTTATGGATGTTTATTTGAGATGGACATCGGAGATAATGATATCCTCAGGAAATGTAAGTCACATTGAAACTAAAAAAATAGGTGTATCATGTCTGTATCTTCAGATTTGACTGAAGTCTCTCGTCTCAAGAATAATTAAAAAACAGCCAAATTGCATATGCTCCCAAACGGTGTTGGTGTAAAAAGGTATTACACCAGTGGGTGAGCGGTGGATGGGTGCTGTGGCTTCAAGTTAAAGCAACATGTGCCTCGTATATTAAATGAGGCTACAGCTTGTGATTGACATTGACTCACGTAACACATTCCAAGTAGCCCTCTCTGGCGGCGATATGGAGCGGCGTGTCCCCGTGCATGTTAACGGAGGCGAGGGAACAGCCGGAGTTCAACACCAGTTCTGCTATGTCCACATTCCCTGCATACGCCGCCCAGTGGAGACACACGTTCAGCTCCTGAAGGGGAAGAGAGGACTGTTTAAAGTAATAACCTGAAATATTTTCATGCAACTATAGCCATTTTGTCTCTGCCACCGCTTATTACCATAGAGCTGCGAAGTGTCCCCCCTCTGTATTCCCATTTTACTTTTAATGGCAACATTACTTTCATTATAAAAAGCAAATGAGAACAAGGTTATATGTAATTTCCTTTACTTCTTTAAAATGAAAAGTTAATTTTAAAACCCAACCTCAGCAAACATGTTTTAAAACGGCAAACTTGGCTGAGAAAATTAGAGTTGAAACCATTACTTGATTAGTCGATCGACAGAAAAGTAATCTTCAACTATTTTGCCAATTGAGCAAGTTCTGGCTTCTCAAATGTGAATATTTTCTGTTTTTCTTCGTCTTATAAAAGTGAATTTATATTTGGATTTTGGACTTTTAAAGACGTCACCATGAGCTGTGATGGGCATCAGTAAATGATTAATCAAGAAAATAACTGGTAGATTAATCAATAATGAAAATAATTGCCTGTGGTGTTTTTGTACCTCACTTCCCACAAAATATTTCTTTATAAAACTCTAGTATTTCAAGATCACCCTTAAATTGGAGCAGGAAGTTAAAAAACACTGAATGGTTCCAGACCTCTGAATCACCGCAAACATATCCCATTTTATTCAGCGATTCAAGTTAAAATGAAACAGTGATTCAGTCTGATTATCAGGCTAAAATAGACAAACAAACACTCAGTCTCCAGTGCTCCAGTCCAGCTTTGGTAAGCAAATACAGCAGAATACTCAAGAGGAGCCACTAGAAATTTAGCAAAAAGACACATTTTTCATGTAACACGTTCTACAAACCTCAATGTTCGCTAGTAGAAACTTACTTTATCACTAATGGTGACATCAGCTCCTCTGTTCAGCAGTGCTTTTATCACCTCTACGTGTTTGTGCTCAGCAGCCCAGATGATCGGCGTCCAGCCACCGCTGTCCTGAAAACAAACCAGCAGGAAGAATCAGAATTAGGCCACACTGGCCTTTTTAAATCAGTCAGTGTGATATGATAGAATAGATTTGATGCACTTTGCTTAAACGGTCACATCTATTGCATAAATATCGGCGAATGGTACAGTGGTTGATTATGGGAAGACCTTAACCTGAAGTAATATTTCCACACAAGCATGCAGAATTATCATCATTCTGGGACTCAGTGGACAGATTTTTGGACTAATGTGGGATTTTGCCTCATAATTGGGTTGACTTATGTTAAAAAGGTTTCCATGCACAGACAAAACTAATTCTGGAGTAAAATTTTTTAGGAGGTGGGTATCTCTTTTAACCTTTAACACACAACCCTTACCTATCAGTTAAACTCTTGTCAGGGCAATACAACAAAGCTGCACATAGTTGAAAGGAAATATGTACATAAACTGACATTAATAATGGGCAAAAAGATGTGTGATGGCCCTAAAACACCAACATTTTGGCTCTTCCTTTACCTGTGCGTTTACATCAACCTGCCCCGTTTCCAGAAGCATGTTGACAATTTCCAGGTTTCCCAGCTTGGCTGCGTGGTGGAGGCCAGTGTATCCATCCTCCTCCTGAAGAACAATGACAAACAAAAGACTGAAATCCATATCAACCAAACCCCTGCAAGTTCACATTCATGTTTTTATTTTAGCCCCTAACAGACACTCACGACATGATAGACACAACCACCGTTCTGGACCAGGTAGCGAGCCACCTCAATGTGATTGTTGATGATCGCTTCCAGCAGAGGGGTCCTCAGGTCTTTGTCCTGGGCATCCACTTGAGCACCGGCCTGTCAGTACACAATCAATATAATCCTTAATCCAATCTAACACAGGAAAGATTTTAAAATCCAAATAAATACACAAAATAAGGAGCAGTAACCCTCAATGCAAGGTTTTTAAGATCTACTTTATGTTTTGCTGCACACATTTCTCCCCCCACATATTTGTTCGCATTATTTAAAAATGAAATGGCAATAACATCTTTTTTGGCCACTTGGGTGCAGCGGAAACCAGCTGTGTCAACAATAATAATAGTCACCTTTTAAGTTGATATGGCGAACTTGTTAGCAGACATTTGCTTATTTACACATCCAGTAGTTACGGAGCAAAAGGATCCGTCATTTGGAGTCGTGTTTCCAGCCACCTGGCAAATGTAAGTCCAATATTCACCCTCTTTCAACTCTGTTTTTGGTCACTACCAACTCTTTAGCTGCTAAACGCTCCACCACCTAGTTGCCAACTTTGCTGTTTGGAGCAGGTAGTGTACAGTGGGTTTTTAAAGGTTTTTCTCTGAAAACAGCTGCGGACGAAAACAAATATATGAGAGCGGCAAGGGTGATCGCCCTAAACATTACTGAGGGGTCCTCAGCAATGTTTAGGGCCGGACAGCTAAACAATGAGCTGAAACTTGGTATAACGCTCCATAAAGTCGAGGGGAGCTGCAGAGTCAGTTGATAATTGTAGGTTCATCACTAAGAGCGACCCCTTTCACATTACTGTGCATTGTCATTTGATGCGTTTATTACAAAAATATCAGTTATAGCCGCTTTACAGCATGTGTACTAATCACAGAAAAGAAACCAACAGGACAGATGCTATTAATGGACTCAACTTCTCACCTGTACGAGCATGTAGCAGACTTCTAGCAGACCTCTCTGAGCTGCAGCATGTAGAGCAGAGCGCCTGTTCTGAGAGTCAGGCTGGTATGTTGGATCTATGCCCTCCACTGTGATGCACACACACAGATTCAATAAACAAATCTGTACACATTTACCATGGTCTCATCTTGGGATTAGCAGCCAAGAGGAAGTGTACAAATGGTCAACATTTCTCATTAAAAAAAAACCACCACATTAAAAATCTTTAACATGTGATCAAACCCAGACAGTACAAGATCTATCATCAAGCTTTGATATATTTATACAGACAACAATCGATCATAAATGAAAAGTGCAAGGCAGTTTTGCCACTCACTCAGCATGAGCAGAACTCTCTGCACCTCTCCTTGTTTGGCAGCAGGGTAAAGCTGGCGGGGGTGAAACCTCAGTTTCTTCTTCCTGACAAATCCAAAAAAAAATAAAATAAAAACCCCACTAAATAAAAATTACCAATTTGGTCCAAACCTGTATGGTGTCACCTTGTCCCCTGAATGCCATGTCATGTCATTTCCCTTGGAAGATCTAAAGACAAAATATTTTGTCTTGCTTCGAGAATTTCACTGCAACATGCAATTTTGCTGTGGCTGCAGATGGATATTTGGGATATTATGAACAGATACAGATTTTATTTGTAAATTGTCCGCTTCTGCACATCACTTTCTGAACTGCCAGCACAAAAACATCTTCAAGAGTTAAATGTATTTTTAGTGCAACACAAAAGTTACTATAAACACTTATTCTTCTCATATACTGTAAGCTGTGAGGAAACAAATGAGACTTTGCATTGAAAGCTCGTTTTTAAACTAAACACTACATAAAAAAATCCACAAGAACATGATTTATAAAATACTCTTACATCTCTTAATTATTTTTTGTAGTCCACTGTTCAATCCTTTAGCCTAATGTGACTGCAAATACTAAAATCTAAATCCAAACTCCAACCTCTCCGTGTCCTGTGTGAGAATAGCCTTCTGCAGTGCTGCCCTGCTGGGCCCGGGTGGAAGTGCGCTGGGGCTGATGGGTTTCCCATTTGGCATACAGAGAGAGGGCCCCACACTGTCCACTCCCTCCTCTGCTGGGGGGACGGTGGCCACAGTTGCTGCAGAGGCTACAGGCTGCGGGGGCTGCTGCTGCTGCTCCATTGCCAGTGTTACCAAACCATGACTACGCATACGTGCGCTGGAAGAGGCAATGAAGAAGAGCACGGGTAAGAAAAAACAAAACATTTTATATAGTTTAATACAGCCAATAATTCTCTCACACATCATCCAATCTTACCTGACGGGTCTTTCAGGCATCTTCCCATCCTTCATCCCTCCCGTTGAGGCTGTGAGGGAGGGTGCCGAGGGGACAGACGGTGGCAGAGACGGGGTGGTGGTAGATGAGGCCGACATGGTGACGACGGTGGTCGCGGAGGCTTTGGCCGAGCTGAAGGAGGGGATGGTGACCTCCTGGGCCTCAGAGGCGTCTTCACCGCAGTGGGGACAGAAAAGCATACCGCCGCCATTTGATCTGCTGCGCCCACCACCCAGCACCGTCACACAGCCCCGGTGGAAACGGTGAGCGATGCGCTGGTCTGGGCAGCACTCAAGAAACGTGCCCTGAAAGGGGAGGAGAAGGCAGGATGTAGAGGAGGAGAAAGAGGAGCATCGACAGCATTAGGAAAGAGTTCGGGAACAACGTCACAGTTTCACATCTGAACAACATTAAATACACTGTATGCATCTTTAAATGATGACAGGAGGTGGTTTAAACCCTCACCGCTATGCAGAAGTATCCACACCCAGGACAGCAGTGGTGTTTGACCATGTGTGAGCGATGTACATCACAGAGCACCATGAGGGACACGCGACTGGACGGCCGCATGGTTTCCCCTTTTATAGTCCGATTGGTACAAGCCCTCAGCTGACAAAGAGCAGGAGAGACAAGATGACACAGTTAGAGATGTGGCATAAAGGAAATCTGTGAGCTTAATGAACTACCACAGACCAGCAGACACACTGCCCTGCTACCCAAATCTACACAGAAAACAAACTTAAATATCATAAGTAGTGAAATATTACTGTGCTATAAGTAAACCTTGATCTTGAATCTTGCTTTTGATCAGGCTAAATCATGACCATTTTGAATAACTGAATACCCATTAATTTTGCACATGATGGTGCTTTTTTCAAATGGCCACATGTACCTGCAGAGTCAACACAAACACAATAAAAATCCAAGGCAGAGACACACCTCTCCATTGATGCTCTCAGTGGCCATACACTGTCTGCTGACTCTGTGGCTGGTGCTGTCGACTCGAGGAGCCTCCATCCTGCAGCTGCACAGAGGAAGCTCCTCCAGCCGCTCTGTGTCTCCTGCATCGCTTCCTTCTGGAGAGCCGAGAGAGAGATCGGATTGTTTATAGGGTTTAAAATGAAACTGCAACTTGTTTTGATTATCAATTCATCTCTGAAGTAATTTTTCATGCAAAAATGTCCAACATTCTCTTTGCTGCTTTTCTCTGTTTAAAACAAATTGTGACCGATATTTTTCACCTTTTTTTTAAACAAATATCAATTAATTTAGAAAATTGTCAGTTTTGAAAATAATCAGTCGCAACCCTAATTTATATCAAATCTGAGTGTACAGAAAATTGTTTTTCAACCTAAAATATTAACAGTGCAATTTGTTATCTGGATCCTTATAATTCCACATATAAAGGGATCCAAATGGATTACACTAGAGCTGCAACCAGTAATTATTTTCATTATTGATTAAACTGCTGATTACTTTCTCAATTCATAGATTAATGTGTTTTTTCTATTAAAAAAAAAAATTGTGAAGAATAGCCATTAAAATTTGCCAGAGGCCAACGTGGCGTCTTCAAATCCCTTGTTTTATCCATCCATCAGTGCACAACCCAACAATAATCCATTTTCTATCTATCAATCACAAAGAAAAGCTGAAAATGCTCATTAAAATAACTGAAACAATCGATTATCAAAACAGTTGCAGATTCATTTTCGACTAATCATTCCAGCTGTGGATACAAAAAAAATCATTTCTTTGTCCCAAAAGCTCTTTCTTGTGACGACTGTACTACCATGATTATGGAGAAAAAGGATAAGGGAAGGAGAGTTAACCATCAGCTTTTCAACCAATTCAGATTACAGTGACATGTATCTATCATAAACTCACCATGATGAGGAGAAAGAGTCAGACTGTCAGCAGCAGCGAAGTCCAGAGCACCCAGGGGAACCTCAGTGTACTCGGAGGACCTTCCTGTTGAGGACAAACTGTAAGCACTGACCAAGAGAGACACATACTAGAAAATGATGCAGTTTAATGAGATACAAATGCTTACACTTTTTAAAGTTTTACAACGCTAAATCAAAAGTGTATTTAGGCTTTTTGTCACTGATCAACAGAAAAACAATACAAACAAAAAAAACCAAAAAAAAAAAACACTTTAATGTTAAAATAAGGAAAATAATCTCCATTTACCCTCAACTCAAGATTTAGTAGCTGTACCTTTAGCAGCAATTACAGCCTTGAGTGTTTGTGGGCAGGTCTGTATCACCTTTGCACATCTGGACACAGAGTTCCCCCGTTCTTCTTCGCAAAACAGTTCAAGCTCTGTCGGGTTGCACGGAGACTGTAAGTAAACAACAGTTTCCCCGTCCCTCCACAAATTCTTGATTCTCCAACTCTGCACCGCCTCCGGAGTTCCCACAGACCTTGTGGTGGTCTCCCTCGCGAGTGCCTTTTTTGCACAGACACCCCCTTTTGAATGCCAGTCTGCTCTTGGCAGCTTTACAGCCGTACCACATTCCTTCCATTTTTTGATGATTGTCCTAACTGTACTACGAGAGATACTCAGCGCCTTGGAAATTTTCTTGTATCCTTCCCCTGATTGGTACTTTTCAATAATCTTGTACCGAATTTGTTTGTGCTGTTTCTTTGTCTTCATGATGTGTTTTTTTTGCAGGAAATTGGCGAAGGAGCAGTTGGAGTTTCCACACATGAAGAGCATTTAAGCTTAAGTCACTTGTCACACCTTGATTAGACACAGGTGATCTTCATTCAGCTTATTATGTGACCTCAATTGGCTGCACCAGTGACACATAATAAAAGGGGGTAAACACTTGCACAATGTATTTTACTTAATTTAGATTAATTTGTAGAGATTAGTTTCCAGCTTTACATTAAAGAGACTTTTCTGTTGATCAAAAAAAACAACAAACAAACTACAGCTAACATAATTCAATGTTGTTAATCGTTGTGGGAGACCAGCCTAGTTGTAGAAAACCTGCTAGGTAATGTCACTCACCTGCAACTGTCTCCACCACATCAGCTGTGTTTCTGTCTTTTTCCTGGTCTGACTGCAGCCATGAAGACTCCTCGCTCTCATTCCTCTGGACAGCTCTCTGTGTTTCAGATTCTGAACTCTGCAAGGGAGAAATTCTGTCTGAGTATATAAATGTGACATCTGTCAAGGGTAGAAAACAGGGTTAAAATTCTAGGCGGATTATTTTTTTGGCTGAACTAAAGTCTATTAAAACAAATTCAAGATTAACTAACTATTTTATAACACCAAACAAAGAGGGGATGTGGAGTTGCAGTTTTGAGGTTGTTAAAAGGTATTCTGCGGCATTTTTGACCACTAGGGGTATTGTTTTTATGATTGGTTCCCCCATTTGTTTGTATTGTGAATGTGCATAAGGACGCACTACCTGATACAAATTCCTGCCACTGTTTTCACGCTATTCTGCAGTTGGTGGCAGTAACCAAGAAATCTAGCAATGTGCTAAGGAAGGAAAGAAAGAACACAGCAAGCTAGCCAACACGGATGTAAGCAAGTGTTTTATGGAGGAAGAAAATGCCCTTAACTTGTTTGTCAGGCCTTAAAAGATACACACAAGTCATTTGGTGATTAACACGGAATGTAAACATAACTTTGAATGTTTACAAGATAACTCCACAGGACCTTTAAACATGAATTAGTAACTTGCAACCTTTACAGTGCACATTGTGTTGCATCTACCTCGGTATTCTAGTGGGATATCATCTGTGTCAGCACCAAGTGCACTTCACCCTCCAAGTACGTAAATATTAAATGAAATGAAATATTTGACTTTTTTGTCCTTATATAGTATATGTGCTGGCTAACAGCCATGAAAGCCAGACTACACCTCACAAGACACATTTCTGTTATGAGAACTTTGTTTTGAAATAGATTGTGCCTCGCCTCCTCAGCTGACAGATGATGGACAAATTAAAAAACTATGCATAACGATGGTGACTTGACACCTCTTAACACTCCCGAACCACACAGCTAACTATTTTTGTGTTCTAGATGTAAAATGAAGCATGATTGTGCAACTGCATAGCTCATTTTTTTGTCTTATGTTTATTCACAAACTGGTTTTGGTGGAGAGTTAATGAGACATTTAACACATTTTTAAGAACACTGTCATGTTTTAAAATTTTGGAAATTGGAAGGAAAAACTATTGACAGCTGAGCAAGTAGTGTTCTCTTCCCAATCAGGTATAGGAAGAGTCTGAGTTGTCTAACTGAAAAAAAGAACTGTCAATCATCTTTTATGCAACCTGTGCTTTCAAGCAAGTACAGGACGATACGATAATTGTGGGCTGGTATTGCCAGGCTAAGGGCTAGTTGGCTAGGTGTGAAGAGTTATGAGACAAAGTAAGAAACTAGTGTATCTATAAGTACATAAAGTGATAATGAAACTAGTAAGGGATAGAATCACTCACATGATCAGACATGTTCACTGACCCCTCTATGTCTTTAGCGTGCTGCCTTACTTCTGCCCCATCTTCAAACTACACAAGAAACAAAAGGGAATACAAGTTTAACAATACAAAAATTATCATTCAGTTTGTTATCAAAATCATGCAGCACATACACATGCTATAGCATCGTGTTCAGTAATATGTGCATTTGTTGACAATGAGTGATCACCTTTAATGGACAATAAGTAAATCTGAGCCTCACACCTTTTCTGAATCTTGCGTGGACGGACTGGAAATCTGAATTTTCTCAGCTACTTCCTCCTCTGACTTCCCCACACCGCTGTTGCTCTTCTCTGGTGCAGTCTTGTTAACAGGCTCCACCTTTTTATGGAATAACGTTTCTTCCTGGGTTTTGAAAGAAATCAGAAAAAAATGTTGGCAAAAGACAACATTAACAACTGACGTAATTTGATTGGTAAAATGTAAATTATTATGTACCTGCAAAAACATAATCTTACCACAGTTTGGGCGTTGTCTGGAACCTTTTCAGACTCCTCAGGTGTGCTGTCTGATAAATGACCCAGTTTTCTCCTTTTGGCAACTATTGGAAACATGACGATGCAAAATAAACCACGACAGTTTTAACTTAAACAAAGCCCTCTAGCTCACTTTTATTTATAGCAATTTGATTATTTTACACCACATTATTTACTGAGAGTATTCTACAGCCACTAACCAGTTTCAGAGTCAGAGGAAAGGCAGGCAGAGGATCCTAATGGTGTCACAACGGGGGCCTCAACGTGGCTCATCTGTGAAACAAAAACAGTCAGTGACTCGAATGATTATGAAAAGGTTGCAACAAAGAACTCAACCACTGCTATACTGTGTGTGTTTTGTCAGCGGCTGGAAGATTTCCTCACATTTTAACATTTCACACGACACTTTCAAGAGTGTTACTCTGTTGCAATGTCAGATAACAATCGCTGGTACAAAATCAAAACAGAGGTACACATTTGATTTGACTCATGCCAAATGGAAACGCGAACTACTTGCTAGAGATGATGTAGGCTCACCTGCCCTGGTGGAGGCCTGTTCATGGTCTTGCGGGCCCGGTGAATCTTGGGCGGGGCAGGGGAGACAGAAGGAGATGAGGAAGCTGTGGCAGAGGAGGAAGAGGAGGAGGGGGAAGGAGAAGGTGCCGATACGGATTTACTGCTACCAGGCCCAGAAACACTCATCTTTGCTCGGCCAGGGGACATGGTTGAAGACGTAGAAGGAGCGGTGGACAACGAAGAGGAGGACATTGATGGAATGGACTTTGATGCATGTCCTGTAAGAGGGCGGTATAAGAAATTACTGGGAATTGCTTGAAAAATCCTTTATAAGCTTATTAATAATTAGTACCACATTCATTCTGACACAAACAAAGCATTTGAGAGGGATCCAGGAACATAAAGACCTGCAGAAAAATAACATCAACATGTTTATCTTCCTCAGCAAAGCAAAGCCTGCAGGAACATTAGCACTAAAATGCCACTGACTTTAAACCAGATGCTTCCAGCTTAAGTGAATTGTGACATATTACTGCAAGCAGTGGGCCTTTGTGTCAACTGTAAGATGATTATTTTTATCCACTGAAAACTTTCACTTGCACTATCAATACGTTTTGCTTTATTTCTATTCTGATATGCATAAAAATCATATGTTTATATTGCTAATATCATACATAATATATTATTTCCTGTGAATTTATGCTTCAGTATCAAATCATACAGATCAAATTAGGTGACTCAAACAGAGAGAAGCTGCTTCAGAACCATTGATGAAAGCTGACTGGAGTCTTACCTGCAGCAGGTTTGTTTGGGGAGGAGGCAGGTGACCACTTCTCCCCCTGCTCTCCAGCTCTGGAAGCATCCTTCTCAGGTGGCTGCGATGACAACATTGATGGCATTCCGCCCATGGGCTCTGTCTTCTTGGCAACAGCAGCTGTGATGGAGGCTGCATTATCTGGAAACGTTTAGAGTTCTCCATGAGTTTTTAACACATTATCACACAATAATTATATTTATTTGTGTACCTCAAATGCACAGATTTCAAACATTAGTATATCTCCCTAATGCATCCCATCTATATAAATGAGCTATAGACATACCTTCCTTTACTTGACTTGGTCCAGCCAGTGACTCTGCTGGTGTTTCTGAGTCATTTCCTTCAGGAGGCTCCTGGCAGAGAGACAACAAATAGCAAGAAATATCATGTCAGAAAACATTATTCTGTCTGTATATTGCAACATATACCATACCTATCAAAGCCTGCACTTCAGAGGTGAATCATGTTGTGCTAAAATGTGAATATATTACTAAACTTGTGCTACCCCAGGCCTGGCAGTGTCTTTGTGTGCAGGTAAGAGAGTGATTCAATTACTGCAGATCTGATATCGACTGTTTTCTTTATCACTGGCTTGTCAAGTAGTAATGCAACATTTTATAAAACTTAACAGGATTACAACGATAACTACAGTGTAATAAAGACATACCTCTTGTTTGTAGGTCCACTGATCTGATTATACAACGTAACAGTCTGGTTAAACACTAGCACACTAGTAATTAAGAAGTAGTTTTTTAAGCATATTTTGCACAATCTGATGTAGACTGTCAAAACAATAACCCGAGAACATACCGCTAGTGAAAACACTTTTCCCAAGTTAATACTAACTCAGTGGTTCAGGTTTGCCACATATCACTTCACAAAACAGGATTTGTCATTTGTGTTTCCAGTGTAAATCAGCAAGTCTGAGAGATGATGTATTTAACTGTGTAGGGTTTCATGAGATGAAATGTGGTAACTCATATCATCTAAAATTATATGATATGCGGTCACCAGACACACACACCAAATAATTTTGTGTCAATAAACTTAAGTTAAATGACCACCCCAATAGTAAAGTTTGTTAATGTGTTTCTAACTGCCGACATTCCGTGTTTAGTGCATCTACGTACGTGACCACTTTCCGCCTTCTCCATTCCAAAATAAACCTTTCAACCAATGGCTGATCTTCTCTGTTATTACGTCAGATACCGCCATCAGTCAATCAGCCCATTCATGCCTTTTACACAAACCAATGCAAAACCCTTCCGCCAACAATAATCCGTAATAAAAAAAGGAATGCAGATATCACATATTAACAGTTAACTGCTTAAAATCCTCCCCTTTTGCTTGGATTAACTCATTACGATCACCGTTCACAAAAAAGAGTTTGTCTCAATATTTGCATTGAAAACCGGTCTAAACTGAGCGAATCATACAAAAACTCATAACGAACGGCTAAACGATGGCTATAAAGTGACGTAAACAACCAGGAAATCGAGAAAATAAGCAAAACACTTACATAATTATAGCAATTTAGCTAGTTAACACAAAACTGTTACTGGCTAACGTGGCTAGCAGTGTAGCACAGTTTACAACAAAGAGCTCTTATAATCGACAAATAAAGATATTTTGCATTGTGGCAGACTCCTACTGCTGCACCTTTAGTGGCATGGCTTAGCTATGTAGGCCAATGCGTTTACAAGAGATTAAACAGACGTGAAGTTCGTTAGCATGCAATTTTGTGTTGCAGTGGGCTTGCTACCTTTGTCGTTGTCTCGGATGCCGACATGTTTCCCGATGACCACCAACTTATATGAACGTGCAGCGTCACCGCTCGAGCCCCGCCCCCCGTGTCCTCTGATTTGAAGACCGCTGATCAGAAGTCAGTGTGCGTGCTCTTATTTTACGGGTAACATCGAGCAGAAGCCTCCCACGAAACCGATTCAAAGTCAGTTTAGTGGTGAAAGACCAGTGGTTTGTATTTGTTGTCACGAGATGCGCTTCCTCCAAAAGAGGCCAAAAAGTAAACACAAATCGAGGTAGTAGCTAGTAGGGATGTGCAGATATTGCCGGCTAACTAACGTCACCTTAGTCAACGGTTGTCCTATTGAAACAAACCCAGGTTTGTTTTTTTAGAAAGCACAGAAGACATCTAAAAAAAGGGAAGAAGAAGGTGAGTGACGGCAAAGTTTGACGATAACTGGGAAGCTTTTGTTTGTTTCTGTGGCTGGTAAGCATGCTAACTAGTAGCTAACGTTAGCTAACGTTCAGACAAGTGGGTAACGCTAGGCCAGAAGGAAAGGAGGAAAACAAGTGTGTTCGATTTCAACCTTTTACGGCAATCACACAAGTCGACTAAATAGACTCTAATTTTATTATAGACTCTACGACTCTATGTAGCTAGTTAAGGATGGCCTTTCTTTGCAGCTTCTTTCACGCCCATATATGTTAGCTAACTTTTCCACGTCCCTCTAGTCAAAGCTGGCCATTTATCGATATAGTGATGTGAGACTAAATACCACCTAACCGTTACTATATTGACTTACATCAGTTTAACATGTAATAAGTAATAGATTCGTGATACAGCTAAAATGTGGTCTCTTCTTGGTCTTAAAGCTGCATTACAAGTAATCCTCTGAACTTTACTTTTCAACCTGAATTAAATGACCCATATCTGGCTCTTTTTTTCTGATCATCATATAAACATTACTGATGATCTTTCTTACACACAGGTCATATCACGTACACATAGCAGCATCGTTTCACTCATATGCTCCGGTCAGGCTTCAGGCCGGTATTGGTCATAGATTTGTTATTCAAAATTTGAAACTTTTTTTTCCAGGCAGCTACCAGAGACAACATTGCACTTGTTGTTGCCACAACAACACCAATACATCCCCACACTTGTTGCATCTTCAGGCCTAAAGCAGTGTGTCAATTTTGCAGTCACAAAACTGAACAAGACATGCAGCAAGGACAACTGCTTATTATCAGATTCTCACCAACATGTTAGCTCAATATACTATATATATATATGTGTGTGTGTGTGTATGAAAGATTTCAGATTTCACATTGGAAGAAAAACTAATTTATAGTCATGCTATATGCCCCCAGAATTTGACGAGACTCCAACTGTCCAAACATAAACCCTGTCTGACTGCTTCCCCAGTTCTGCTGCAGTGTAATCTTGAGTTCATGTGTTTCTAACAGGAGCATAAACTGTCTCAGATACCTGTATGTTTCAGATCAGGTGGCCAATATGTATCGGATGTTGAACCACCACCTCATTGAGTTATTTGTAATGTATGTAATGTAATGCATTTCTCTTCAGACAAGATGGCGATGCTGTGTTTCCGGTTACCGGGCCACGGGGACACGACCCTGAAGCACATGAATTCACTGAGGTCCCGCCAGCACTTCTGCGACATCACCATCGTGGCCAGCAACAACCAGACATTTAGGGGTCATAAGGTGGTGCTGGCTGCCTGCTCGCCCTTCTTACGAGACCAGTTCCTCCTCAACCCGTCCCCCAAGCTTCAGGTAGGCAGATCGTCACACTGTCGGTCATTGTGTCTCTCTTCAACCCACTTCTGCTGATTTAAAAACGTTGCTTTTTTGTTTTGTTTTATTCACATTTTTATCCAGGTGTCGATGTTGTACAGCTCCACAGTGGTGTGTGATCTGCTTCAGTCTTGTTACACTGGCATCCTGCAGTTCAACCCAGAGGAGATTGTCAACTACCTGACCGCTGCCAGCTATCTACAAATGGAGCATATTGTGGAGCGCTGCCGAGGAGCACTAAAGAAGTATGTGCAGCTAAAGAACCCCAGTCCTCCGAAGGTCAGTAATCCAAAACATCATTTTAAATGGTTATAGTATTCTCTGTAGTTGATACATATGTTGTGCTTTGATGGAAATATATATATCCTGCTTGATCTTCTGGATTTTCGCACATTTTTGCAGAATTCATTTAGCAACTGAAAGTTTTCAGTGTAAAAATGTGGCAGTCTTGAGTGTTTTTATTTTAATTTCATCCTAACCTTTGGTAAATACTTCCCTTAATTTTTGTATGTTGCAATAGCAGTCATTTGACATCTTGTACCTCTTTCTTCTACCTTTTGAACATACAGCAACATGTCCTCAGCACTTTTATAGCTTGCAGTGATGCAGATTTCATAGGTTTTGAGCAATCCGATAATCTGTTTTTCCCGTATCTTCCTCTAGATGACTTCAGAGGAGAGCCAGTCTCGACCGGTGATCGTCAGCGGAAGCATTCATTCTGTTGCATCTGCATCTCCTCCCACGGGCCGACCCTCCCCTGTGCACCCCCAGAGTCCTGTAGTACGCTCAGTGAAGGAGAACAACGGCGACATGTCTGCTCGGGGCAGCAGTCAACACCACGATGACAGTCCTGTGCCGGATGAGCCGTGTATTAAGGTTTGTGTGTGAAAGAAAAACCTGAGACCAGGGTACCCTTTTAATATACATTGACTTTATAAATCTGAAGTATTCATAGCACTTTTCTAAACAGAGTTACAAAGTGCTTTTTGGTGTTCCTTTAACCAGTTTTTGAGTGGTCACTGGTGTAAATTGCCACACTGGTGTTCTGTCTGTCCTATTGAGATTTATTCAAAGCAACAAAGTTTAGCAGTTTAAGGACAGTTTCTGATCCTGAATAATGTCTGGTCACACACAGGGGAGAAAGAGCTCTCTCTTCCTTCCTTTTGTCCCTGTAGGACTTTTATACAGAGTCATAAATGGTCCCAGTTCAGAGAGCACAGAAGAGAGGTTTTCAGGGATAATAAAAATGTGCCTATTGACTGTGTCTGTCTTTCAAAGCACAGTTCACATTAGAGCACCGGTACAAACATAATATCTGCCAGCTCATTAACACTTTTCTGAAACAATTAATCAATCAAAAGAAAATTATTAAATTTTAGTAGCCATTGAGAGAGCAAATAATGAATATATGCTAGGTTTAGCTTCTCAAATGTGAGAATTTGCTGCTTTTCTCTGTTTTATATCACTGTAAATTTAAAATCTTTCATTTTGGACAATAGGTTTTGCAAAGCAAGCAATTTTGGGAAAGTCTGGGAAATTTTGATTGGCATTTTTCACTGTTAGATACTTTATAGACTAAACAAATCTTTAGTTACATACTTTACTGAGTGTTCATTCCTGTTAAAGGTTAATGCATCAGACGAGGAGGAAGAGGTCAGACAGGAGGACTATGATGTGTTCCGAGTGTACATCTCTGAAGAAGAGCAGGTGAACAGAGACAGAGAGGAGGAGAGAGGAGCTCCCTCTGATGGACCTCAAGATGCGTGTTACCCAGAGACAGAAGGTGTCGTGATTGGAGGAGAAGGCAGTGAATATGACTTGAATCCCACAGAGGAAGATCTCAGTACCGGGGGACTTTCAGTGGAGGGGCTCCGTGCTTTCAGGCGCAGGCTGTCTGACCCTAAAATTGGCCGGGGCAGAGGGAGAGGCAGGGGCCGGGGTTTTAAGAGAAGAAGGTGGGTGTCATCACAGGACAAAAGGCCTCCAGGCATGGACCACCAGGATTTATGGTATCTTGCTACTGCAGGGATGGGAGGGAGTTTCGGGCTGGACTACACCCAAGAAGGGCTAAAGACAGGAGGCTTCGTCTCAGTTGAACTCCCAGGGTTAGACTTCAGCATGGGTGACACTCGGGGCGAAAAGGTCTCACCAATGGATGCCAACAGTTTGACCCAGTACGCCCTGGAGGAGTCTAGTTGTTGTGCTGGTGAGGGGAGTTCAGGGTTGACGACTGTTGGAACAAATGAGGGAGGGGATGAGTCTGTTGCAGTGGTGGGATCCACTTCAAGTGTAGCTGGGCCTGTAATTTGCGAGCACTGCGGCATGACGTTCCCCTCAGCCCACTCCCTAGCCATCCACGCCCGCTCCACTCACCTGCTGTACTCCTGCCCCTGCTGCGGCAAACACTTCCATCACTCCGCCAACCTCACCCGACACATGGCCGTGCACCGAGGCGCCGGCAAAACCCACCAGTGCCCCCTGTGCTACAAGACGTTCACCCAAAAATCCACACTGATAGACCACATGAACCTCCACAGTGGCGAGAGGCCACACCGCTGCGCATACTGCCACGCCCGCTTTGCCCACAAGCCCGCCTTACGACGCCACCTGAAGGAACAGCACGGAAAAACCACGGGGCAGAACTCCTTACATGAGCAGGAGGAGAGGGAGAGAGCGAGCGGAGCTGCTGGGAATATACGAGAGGAAGAGCAAGAATGCCTGGTTACTGAACAAGTGTCATAGGCCAAAACATTAAAGACAGTAAAGTGTCTAAAAATCTAAAACTCCTCAGGCTCGACAGCTTACTGCAGTTAAATGTGGCAGAGTGACGAGCTGTCCAGTGCGGGAGATCAGTCTGTGGGCTGTAAACTGACTGAGGCCTTTAAAATCTCAGACTGTGAAAATAAAAGCCTGTCCATTCAAATTTGCAGAAAAATAAGCATATCAAGTGATGGATGTAGTTAAAAATGACTCTAACAGCAGACATTTTGACTTGTAATAGTAGGCAAAGCACAGGTGTTACTAATAACGTTAACGACGGCTCTGCTGTATTTAAGTGTCCCAGTAACCCATGACTGACCCTGAAACTGAAGCAGCTAAATGAAATTCAGCCATCATTAATTTTATTATTTACACCTGTGCTTTTCCTACTGTGACATGTCAAAGTGTCTCAGTGACAAAAGGTCTGTTGATTTTCATGTTTCTTAGACTAGTGTGATACAGAACTGTAATCTTACACTTGGAATATATGTAATACATGTTCAGTACAATGACTGGCCACAGTTCAAAGAAAACATGATGTAAATAAAAATAATTGGAAAATTTTTACTTATGTTAGCTAATTAGACAGTAACTACAGACTGCTTGAGTGACATCTCTTGCTCTCCTGTTAGTTGTGTTGCACCTTTTGTTATCTTTGTTAGTAAATGGATTACAGTAGTAATAGCAGTGAATAGTTTGGTGAAATCACAAAATTCGCTTCATAGCTCCACCCAGCTTCAATCTGACTGAAGGTCTAATCTGCCAAAGTAATTGAAAACACCTGTGTAGGTGTTCAGGGCCCTTTTAATACAATAATGAAACATCTAAGATCTAATATGACTTGTTCCTTTTTTGTAAAATATTGTACAGGAAATACATTTTGAAAGTGGGATTTTTAAAGATTCACACTGATGGGTTCAGCTACGTTACCCATGAAGATACCTGACTCCTGCATCCAGACCAGGAGATGGTGTTCAGTATAAATTAAAAGCTTTTGTTATACAGATGCAATACCATGCTGACATAGTATCAGGCAGATATTATAATTTTATTTATTTTTATGCCAGCGATGGCTATGGACGGAGGCATTATGTTTTCAGGTTGTCCGTCCATCCGTGTAGTTGAAGTTTACTAGCAACTCTTACACCCAACCTGTAACTATATTGTCTATAGTTATATTAGTGGTTACAGTAGCTGTGAATATCCGACAGGGCTCCTGTATCTGCATTATTGAGGTTTTGACTACGTATTACTACTTATATACTTTTACATGTTTGATGCTGGATACAATTCCCACTTTGACTGTGTCTTGTTGATGCAAGGCTCATGAAAATCTCACACATGGTAACAATGTATAGATACTATTTTATTGAGCTCCACAAAACAGTTGCTCTAGTTTCATTAGCAAAGCTGCCACACACAGCATCACATACCGACCATGTGAATCCAATCCAAAACAACAGATAATTTTGTATTTATCCTGCAACGTAGACATTTTAAGCAGCTGGCTAACAGGTCATTCAAACAAAAACCTGACAAGCTATATGCTAATATAAAAAATTTTTTTTTTTTTTCCCCCATCACAGGAAATCTTCACTGTACACGACTTGGTTCCTCTTGTCCCTGTAGGAGCCTTTAGTGCTGTTCTGCACAGCTGTGAAAGACAAGAGACATTGGTGAAAGTTAATCCACGCTGTGCAGACACGCACAGAGTCGGGTCATTGTCTAAACAAACAATAAGAGTGCTGTGTTTACCCAGTGAAGCCCACACAGATTTGCCCGTGGCAGCATCCAGCATGGGCTGCTTCCTGGCGATGCTGACTTTGATGTGAATGTCTCCCACTGTGCTTCCATTCAACTGTGAGACAAAAACAGCAAGGTGAGTTTAGAGGTACTAGTGGTAGTCTACATACAGTATACAGACTACATGAGCAGGGCATCCCCACAACTTCAGGGTGTCTTCTAGAAAACTAAAAGAATGACTAGATTTCATTATTATTTGATTTATGACTACAAAATAAAGGAAAAATGTACTTGAGCACAAAAGTTCCTTCTTGACCTTGGGAATATAATTTGACAGAACAATTTTAATTAATTATAGTATAATAATAGTAGTAGTCTAGGGGTTCTTGAACCCCCCCCAAGGACCTAAGCTCACAAATGTGTAATTACTAATTAACCACCATAATATCTACATTAGCCTACTAATAAAGGCAAAATTATGAATCAAAATGCTCAGATTTACAGAACTTCAGTAAATTATCTCACAAACCTGATTTTACATTTTAAACTAACATTTCCTGTTAATGACTCAGTTCACTGGCTAATACACACGGCTTTGTGGGTGTTGAACAACTAGAGAAACTAATATAAATAAAAGTTAGAAAGTTGCACAGCAAAAAGTAAGTTTGACCCTCTTTGAGTCGACGCCCGTAGTTTATTAGTCCGTAGACAGCCAGACAATGATCAAGGAGGCCATTCATATATAACACCAAAGATAATCTTTCAAACAGAGACAGGGGTTACGATCCCCCCACCTATAGATGACCACCATACTTGGGTCAAGTACTAATTGAGTAATAAATGTCCATTGACAACTCAGCAAATTCCTTCTGCTGATTGAAACTGTGAGCTGCAGCTGACAAATCCAGATGAAGCTACAAAGTGAACCTTGGGATTGGGATGGACAAAGGGAGATTTAGGCTCCCCTGACAGAAAAGAAAAATAATACCTATACAACTACTGTATTATTTCAGTACATTTTCTTACATGTTTTGCAATATACCCACACATATGTTGCACTACACTTCATGCTGTAACACACTTTTACTCATTCATGTCTTCTTATTGTTTTAATGGTCAGCTGATTGGCAGCTCTACTCTAAGTTACATGTATATTCGGTTTTAAATTTCTTTGCTGAATCCTGTTTTTGTTTGATGCTGTGTTTTGGAAGTAGCAGTATTACTAAAGAAGAAGGAAGAAGATTATATGTAATATAATATGCAACTGTCAGTTTTTTCTTTTATAGGATAATACCAACCTCAGCTACAGCCTGGTCTGCAGACTCCATCTTCTCAAACGTGATAAATGCACAACTAGAAAGAAAAACAGGAACCACAAATCACAACTGTATCATAGAATAAAACAAAGGCAGGAGAAAACCGTATGGTATATGTAATAAGACAACACCACCTACCAACAGTAGGCAGAGATGACCACTATGTGCACACAGTTGTTTAATGTTTCCATACTTGCGTGGGTTGTCCATGGAGAGGTCGATAATGTTTCCATGTTGAGAGAAAGCAGAGCGCAGGCTGTCCTCGCCGAGCCCTGAGCCGTAAACATACACCGTATTCCCCTTCCGCACCCCTCTCCGCTCTGGGTATGAATCGGACCCTGAGAATGAAAACATGGGAGAAATCATTTGTGTGTCCCAGCATGCCGTTTGACAACCACCACTACACTGCATCCACACTATGACTTAGCTCTGCACTGCATTCTTGCAATGGCTAGTACTACTCCTAGATATATCTGCCTCTCTGCCTTCCCTATGATGGATTTGTTCTTGAATAATTGTATAATCTCCTTGTATAAGAACAGGATTGGTTACTCACGTCTGAACGGTCCATCTCTGTCTCTGTCCCGTTCCCTGTCACGTTCTCGGTCCCTGTCTCTGCTTCGGTCTCTTTCTCTTTCTCGGTCCCGTTCCCTGTCTCTCTCCCTACCTCTGTCTCTATCCCTTTCCCGGTCTCTTTCTCTGTCTCTGTCACGCTCCCTATCTGGCTCTCGATCACGCTCTCGCTCTCTGTCTCTGTCTCTGTCCATTTCACGAGTGGATGACATGCTGCCCCCCTCCTCCTCGTCCCGGTATCGGTCACTTGAGCTGACGAAGCTGCAGGGGCAGATGAGGGAAATGATATTACACTCACAGATGCTCACTGTCTCTGTGTTAAACAGGTTGCTTTGCTTTTTCAACATGGTTTTTGGACATTACCTCTCATACAGAGATTTCCTGTGGGCTCTCTTCCCAGACTAGGAGAAGCACAAATATGATAACATCAGAATAAGCTGTACCTTTTGTTTTCTGTGCAACATAGAGCGCTACAGCTTTTATCTCAACCTCTAAAGTCATTTTTGGACCTTCAAATTTGTGAAACAGTGTCTTAATCTGTAAATGTGCATAATATGGCATATGTGTTTGTTTTTAACACTACCACTAGGAGTCGCCTTTGAAAGAAATTCTACATTAGGTATTTAACTCTAGCTTGAATGTATCACAGTGCAATTGCAATCGTTAAGCAATCAACAATTTGAGGAATTGATGCTGGATACAGACTACATGACAGAGAAACCTATAAACATAACATAGGACACATCAATTGCAACAAAGAGGCCATGTTTGCAGCCATGTTTAATCATGTTTTATATCCACTATACCTCAGGTTGTTCTTCATCTGTAGAGAAACTCCTTTGGAATGGTAAGAAAGCAGGAACTGGGCCTTTCTCAGGGTCCTGTGGCAGATAAAGAGCAGCAATTCAACAAGTGATCTTAAACTAAACAAAACAAAGCAAGAATACAGCTGAACATCAGCCGCAACAACACTGTCTGAGGAATGATAGCTCACCTTAAGTTTGATTTCCAGCATTCGAGAGCGTTTAAAGCCTGAGTTCTTGTTCTCTGATTTGATGGCACTGATGGCACCAGACTTGATCAGCATCTTTGCTTGCTCTGTCGCCGTTGCAGTATCAACGACGGGCTGGTCCGACAAAGCTGTTATGAAGGAAAGTGTAAAAGTATACCCAGTGTTTAAGTAGATTAAAGGAGTTTGCTTTTTCCGAAATAAAAATGGGGCCTCCAGAAGCCCGAATATTTAAAATAGCATCAACTTGAGAGAGTACAAGTATTAAGAACTCATATTTTGTCCAGTTATTTGTTAGTATTTATGATCAGAATATTTATGATTTACCTTAATTATTGTATTTACATTTGCTTTTTAAACATGACACAGAGTCTCAACAGGTGTCCTTGTATAAATGAAAGCGATTGAATAAATGAATGACAAATTGCTGAAGTACACAAATTACTTTAAATGGAGTCAAATGCACTTACTCCGTTTCAAGCCACTCTGGTTTGTCTGGTTGGTTGAACTCTGCTTCTTCAAGGCGAGCAGCGCCTTTTTCTGAAAGAGAGAAAAAAGTTTAGTGCTAGAATAAGACTTATTTCAATATGGTCCTCTGAGTTACACACTCCATAACTGAGGAATAAATTCAACACTTTCCATTAAAACAAATGTGATATTGTTATACATGCACGTCTTTATTCAAATTACCAAAGTTTTACATTTTATACACTACTATGTTATTTGGGGATGTGACAACAAGCTTCCACCTAACATACCTTTTTCTTGAGTTTAGCATATTTCTTTTGCAGTGCCTCCTCTTCCTCTGTCAGTGAACTTGGAAACACCACCATGATGGCAACAGCTACAATACAGATAACTGCATTACCAGCTCGTAACAAAATGGTGTAATAAAACAAAATAGGGATTAACAAATCCGCGTACTTTCAACCCGTTCACCGTTGCAAACCTAGGTAAGCTAATAAAATAGCTAGGCAGAAACCAAAACACGATTCTTCCGAGAAAATACAAATGTGACTAATTCAGTCCACACACAAAGCCAATTAACAGCCAGAATTAAAAAGCTTATGTGGTCTCTTAAAACTACTTTACATAAAAGCCATTAAATGATCCAATTAATTCACTTACCAAATTCAAACGGAGGTGTACACCTAGCTCAACAAAAACACCAACGCGGAAATATGACGACGAAATTGGCGTACGGCGCAACAAAAACACCGACGCGTAAATATGACGTGTTGGTGGTGTGTTGCTTGTTTTCTAAGGTTAGCTAAAGCATTTAGCAAAGCACACAAAACGACATCCATCTGGAATATAACAGTAAATTATAAATTGTAGACACGATTGTTAAAATGGGTGACACGTTAATAGTTTAGTTTTTATTTTTCTATTGTAGCTAGCTTAGTGTAGCTACTTCCGCTTGTTAATTTTGGCAACTTCCGAGGTGACAGCGGTAACTAGTTGGTGGCAACTTTTAGAATTTCACTTGCGAGTGGGGACATGGACAGGATAAGTAAGTTGTGGCTTATTTAATGTATAGTCAGCTTATATATGTGTAATTGAAACGCTTTTCATTTTGCTAACATGCCTCATTGGTGTAGCTTGTATGATGATGTGGCTAATAGTGTAGCCAGCTTGCTGTCAATCACTGCTCTATTCAGCAGTCTCATGGCTTATAGATTTAATATTTAGCAAAATAGCCAATGTCTGTAATAATGTCCGTAAAGTCTTTCTTGAGCACACACAGACAATTAAAGAGCTAAGTTAGTATTAGCGTTCATAGGACGCGTCTTCCTGGCTGCACCCTGCATGGATGTGGACTAGCCTTATTGTGTTTCTTTAGTCCATTCAAATCTTTGTGTTGTTCCTCCCGCCTCTCTGCAGATGTGCCCCCTGTGGGCCCCGTGGATCTGCCGCTGTCCCTGCTGGAGATGGGGTGCTCTGGCAGGTTTGAGCTCATCACACACCCCCTGCCTGGCCACCCTTTACCTCCACAGAGCACGGTCAGTATGGCACAGGATGTACATTTACTCAAGTCACTAGTCCAAAACACATTATAAGCTCATAAAATATGATGCATTGTTATAATTTAAACTATCCAACAGTGTGCAAAGTAGCTGAAGTTCTGACCAACAACATGAAAACACTGCTTACACATTAAAACACATGTATACATGATCCAGTAATATTTACAGAAGTATTTTTTCTGCATAACGAGTACTTTAAGTTTGTTGCTGCATGACTTTTACTTGTGATGGTGTATTTTTTACATTGTTTTATTGCTACTTTTATTAAAGTAAAGCATCTGAATGCTTCTTCCACAACTGCTGAGCTTTCATACCTCCAGTCTGTGTGTGTCAAAACTGTACATTACTTGAGTAAATGTTACTGTCAGTTACTTATTATTAATTGAAAAGTAACCAGTAACCACTAAGTCGCTTCCAGTTACTGAATATCTGATCTTATCGTTCCCTCCACAGCTCCCCCATGGGCTTCCTCCCACCAGCCTGAGCCTGGAGACAGAAGTAGAGAAACAGTTTTTACGGGACACTGCCTGGCTTCCTATACACGACACAGACTTTGCCTTCCAGAAGTTTCTCAAGTACGTATTCCTGTAAAAAGTATTATTATTATTATTATTATTATTATTATTATTATTATTGATTAAGATTGTTTAAATAATGAATAGTATTTTGACACAGCAATATGTGAGTATGCACAGGTTGCTGTTACTGGTGTTATGGACGTATACTGTAATTTAAAGTGTATAATTGATTTTTGTACCCATTTGATAAAACCATTTAAAAAACATAATTTTGTGAACCAGATATGTAATGAGGGTGTTTCTGTATTTTAAGATTTATTAAATAGCAAATGAAAGAACATGTTAAACTCTTTATTATTTATTTGTTTAAAAGAACATACAGTATATTGTGTTTGTGTCAACAAATAACAGAATTATAACCAATCCTGAGCAGATAAAGTGATCAGAGTCATTCAGTTTGTTCAAAAGGATGTTTAAAATAACCATTATGTATCTGAAGAGGATGTTGTTGTTTCCACCAGGGTGACTCAGAGAGAAGTTAATGTCAACTCTCTACTCAACTGCACTCCATCTCCACTTCACTCTGGTCTCTCTGTTGTCAGAGATCCAACCACAGGGATGCTGCTGGACTTCACAGAGGTAGCTCACAAACACACTGGCCCACTCTTCCCACTGCACTGTCATTAGTTTCATTGTTTGTAAAGCATAATGGCATCTAGAGTTGAAACGATTATTAATCAGCAATATTTTGGATAATCAAGTAATCGTTTTAGTCATTTTGGAGCAAAAATTATAAATGTGTACTTGTTCCAGCTTCTCAAATGTAAATATTTGCAGCTTTTTTTTGTTTTCCATGTTAGTAAACTGAATATCTTTGGGTTTAGGACTGTAAGTCAGATTTTTAAAAAAAAGGAATTTCAATATATAAACTTGCACTTTGGAAAATTGTGATGGGCATTTTTAACCAAACGACTAATTGATTCATCAATAAATGAATTGGCAGATTAATTGATAATGAAAATAATTGTTCGTTGCAGCCCTAATGTCATCCTGTTTTAAAAACTGTCATAGAAATTAAATAGTCTCTTACTGAGAAGATGATGTTGTGGTATATCTCTGTTCCTTTTTTGTATATTGAATCCATCCATGTCAGTTCAAGAGAAAGCGCCCATTGTGTAACTTTAAGCAGAGTAAAGGTTAATTCAGCAACTTTTGGGTCTGTTCTGTCTCTAATTCACTTTTAGGTGTTACTGGAGAACACTGGCCTGTCAGCAAAGAACTCACTTTCATTTCAACGCCAGCCCGGACCTCCTTCAGAGAGCCTTCGAGGAAGCAACACCAACTACCCCTTCCTCCCTGGTGAGATAGATTCGTTCAAAGAATTTTCTCTTCAGTAATTTATGTATTCTTCCTTTAGTTGAGATGTTTGCAAGTGACTTCACTCTGTCCTTATTATCTGTCAAAATATTTGTTCACAGGAGGAATGGAGGAGCTTAGTCTGGACCAAATCAAGACGAAATCTGAGCTGGAGGAGGATGTAGACTTTGAGAATGGTGATTCATAAATTTCGACTTGCAGTGTTGTAAAATAATGGTGAGACTAATGTTCAGCTCTTTATGGTTGAATTTGTCATTTTTTTCTCTCATAGATTTACTCAGAGTCCCACCTGGACTTAAAGCTGGGATGGACTTCACTGACAAAGGTTAGATGTTAGATCATACTTTCCTATGCAAAAAAAAAATCCTACAGGGGTTAAAAGATTATTATTTAATAATGTTTTTTTTATTTGTATCCTGAAGATGCCAAAATAGCAAAGGCAGAGGTCAACCTCATGTCCCTCTTGTCCTCATTGGATGACATCACTGATTTGCAACCTGAGGAAGAGGAGAAAGAAGAAGGCAAAGGAAGTGAAGAAGCTTCCAAACTACCCAGAACAAACAGCCTTGAAGACCTGGTCATCAAGGTACTGCAGTTTGTTTGTTTTTTACAAGAGGTAAAATGCATTTTTTACAGTCCATAAAAACATTGCAGATAAAACACTGTATGTCTTCATCATGCAAATACAGAGTACTGGCTAGAAACTGTGTGGATTAATCAAAATGTAAACATGTTTGCAGTTTACAGATGACCTATTTGTAGTCCAAAACTTGACAGTGGTGTAGTTTTATTTTAAAATGATCAGATTTATCAGAATGTGTACAGTTAATGTTTATTGTTGGATGTTTGCATGATGAGATTCACAGATGAAAGTGTGTGTGGCATGTTTCATGGTAGTCTCTTTTGATGGTTTTCAACCGCTGCAGATATTCTACATGTAGTAAAATGATGCAGTATGGATTATGTGTCTTTTACAAACCACAGCAATACTGTAATAAATACAAGCTAAACTATGCTGTTGCCTCTGGCTAAACATGAACTGCACTGAAATCTGGTTCTCCTCCTCTGTCTTCAGGATGCTGTGTCATCCTCGGCTCCCCCAGAGAAAGGAAAAGATGAGAAATCAAAGCCAAAAGAGAACCCAGAGGAAAATAAGAAATGGGCCATTCCTGTCAACATAACTGCACCCTGTGATGATTTCTATAAACGCATCCCCAACCCAGCTTTCAAGGTGGGTATTCTAGTAATCATCCAGTTAGGCTAGCATATGATATAATGTGTTTGTGCCTTTTGTATATATGCAATCTGCAAAACGTCGCACTTCCCTCCCTATTTATTTGTTGCCTCTGTGTTTCTCCCTTTATATGTGATGAATCATCACATGAAAATCACTTTGCGTAGTGGCTGAGCATCCTGTGATAACTGATCAGTTTCCCTCCCCTCCTCTGCTCCAGTGGCCGTTTGATCTGGATGTTTTCCAGAAGCAGGCTGTGCTGAGGCTGGAGGCTCACGAGTCTGTGTTTGTAGCAGCACACACATCAGCTGGCAAAACAGTGGTGGCCGAATACGCCATCGCACTCTCACAGAAGCACATGACAAGGTGTGTATTTGTCGGTACAAATCAATTTCTTCTGCCCCTTACTGTGTGCGTAGGTGCACAGCTATGCAGTGAGCCAAACACACCTCCAGTAAAAGTCGAAGGCAGTCTTTCAAGTTTTTACTGGAAGCAATTGTGAAACTGTGAAAACACAAATAATTAAATGATAACTTAGGATGAGATAATAAAAACAAGACTTAGACCAAAGGTATTGTAGAAATGACTTAATACCGTAGCAAGAAAACTGGAAAAAAAAAGTCTAGACTAGCTGTCAAATGAGTTACATTTTCCTTCATGCCAGCAAGAAACAAAGTACAAGTGATAGAAAAACATTCAGCTGTTATAGAAAGTACAACACAGTAGCTAATTAATCTAGTGAACAGTCCGTGAGGGTAAAAGTATGTGTGTGTGTGTGT
>LKNJ01000757.1:0-113333 GCA_002120245.1 Maccullochella peelii
TGATTAAGAGGAGTGGCCCAATACTTTTGTCCATATAGTGTACATCATTGGTCGGTCTGGAGGGAATGGAGAGAGCTACTTATTCACTTACAGCAGGCCCGGAGCACACTGTACGTCAAAATCCCAAACCGCTTTAATACTCTCATTTAACATATCTTTGCGTTTACTGTTGGTGCACCACTAAATTATCTGGCCCAGAGGAAGGTTTCCATATGACAAGTATCCTCAGTTGTCTGATATTAACAAATTCAAAAGTCATGCTTTTAAACCACTTTATTGGTGATATTTATTTGCGGTACCTGTGGCACTAAAAGCTTTGATTCTGTAATGAAAGTAGTTCCATTAATTCAGAGATAAAATACAACAAAATCTTTTCTTGCTTACTATGCCCACTTAGAATCATGATCTCTCTGCCTACAATGTAGCATAGGCTTTGATAGAAGTTAACAGTAAAATCAGGTTTTGGTACATGTTGGGTGTGCAAGCTTCCTTCATATGCAGGACATGCTTCTTGACTCCAACTGGCACTTTAAAATGTCCATGAAATTTTAGCAGAGGCAGATATACAACCAAACCAATAAAATCAACATAGAGAACTGCAAAGAAAGAGACAAATAAAAGAGACAAAGAAAGGATCCAGGTGTAACCACATAGCCGAGTTACAACAGGTTACATCAGATAAATCGGTACTTTAGTTACAGACAGTTCAGACAATAACTAGATTCTAGGTAAAACTCATCCTCTGATCACTGAAGGATCAAAAGAGCTGCAGCTTTTCAATACTCTACTGCTGAATATTCAACAAGGGCCCAGGTCAGAAATATGGTACACAGCCTTGCGTAGGAACGATGCCATATTAAAAATCTGACGACTCCATTTTTCTCCACATAAGCAAGCAACAGCTGCCACAAATATATTACTGTAAATCATGTCTGGTTTTCCCAAGTTTGAGGAACTGCATCATATTTCTAAGGCAGCTTTAAGTTGTTGGGAGATTACAGTCCGTCTATTTTATGATGACAGTTTTTACCTCCTTAGTTTCTGTGTGCACGCTGCCTACATCATACTGTAGCTCTGAAAACTTATACTACTGCAGGTTCTGTCGTGGAAAAAATAACATATCCGAAGATCCGCATGTCTCCGACTGGATTTTTCAACATGCAATCAGGGAAATCAGCCAGATGTAAATGTAAGTAGATATGTCATTTTAAGGAGGCACACATCATATTCACATTACTCATCATGAGAAGCACTACTCAGTTGTGTAATGCCTTCTGGAGGAGCTTTGTCAAGTCTGACAGAATTGATGAAGTCATCAGGGTTATTTTGGCTTGGGCTTGGAGACTGCACATTTTTAACAGAAAGCCTGCATTATAAACTGGAGGCTAACTGGACATTATGCATTATGGGAAGCGTAAGATCCAGTGTTTTTGGAGCTTAAACCATACTGGGACTAAAAGTTAGGATATCTTGGAACCTATTGCTTGGATTTTGACCATTCTCATTTTAATCTATCTTGTGAACTTTATGAAAGTGTAATACTGGATTGCTTTAGTTCGCCTTTAATACTGCAAATTATACCTCTCAACAAATTTGCTCTCATGTTAACTACAGTGAATTCTTCAAATGGGCTGAGATATTTTTTTCCTGTTTCCACAGCAGTCTCATTGGTGGTCATTTTCTGTGATGATTAATTAGCAATTTCAGAGCCAGTATAAAAGAGTTCACACTTAATTTCAAGGAAACAAGTTGATTTGCATTTGAAACAAGAGGCCTCTCATTGTATACGGTTTGTTTGTGCATATCCGTTTCATGACTCACTTAAATGGGTTGTTAGAATTTTTTATGCATTGTACAAACAGCCCTGTCAGTATTTGTATTACATTAACCACAGTGTACAGACGGCCCAGTGCCATCAAAATTTAAAAATGTGTAAGAAGGATTCTGATTATGTGGAGAAATACAATTGTTGTTGCAACAGCTTCATGGTATTGTAGCCATTCCAGTAAAGTATCAGGGTTGTGGACAAAAATGCTTGACCCTGAGCCAAAAGGGTCCAAAAACAAAGCAGCAAAAAAAAAGAGTTCAGCAAAAAAAAGGGTCAAAAAATGAGACAGGCAGAGAAATAAGACAAGGAGGCTACTGCTGGCATGGCACAAAAGGGCAAAAAGCTATGGCTAAGGGGCAGGTGTAGTTTATACTGGAGTTGATTAGGGAATTGGGAGCAGGTATGCAGGTGGGTGTGGAAGTCAGGTGATGCAGAAAGGCAGGAAACACTGAGGACTCCTACAGGACTGGGAGGGCATGGCAGGGACCGGGAGGACGGGAGAGATTAATGACGGCAGACTTGTGACTGAGCAAGAAAGGCTCTGAAAGGTTGTGAAGTCATCATGGCTACTCTATCCTTTGATGACCTTTCCAATTAATACTCTTTTGACCTTTACATTGAAGTTATGCTTTGAAGGCCACCACTCTTATTGTTATTAAAGAAGGTGGTGGAACTTTAATTTTCAGTGAGAACATGTGCAATTTAATTCAGTATGAATCTGCCATGTGTGAAATCCTTAAAGTGGAGGTAGGAAAAGGTCCAGAGCAAATTATCTCTGTTTCTTGACAAACTCATCAGCTAATGGCAAACCAGTTCATCTCCATAATGTAACACTGCTTTGTGGTTTTTTGTTTTTTTTGTGTGGCAGTTTGCAGAAGTAGAAGTGCAGATCTTTTTTTTGTTACATCTCAGCAACAGGCAGTCATGTGATGGAAATCACAGACATCCTTTATCTTAAATGAATGTCTCTCTAGATTGACAGCCATAATGCATACAGCACCTTCCTTGGAAAAACCAATCCAGTCTAAATTGCATTGCATGTTTGTACGAAATGATTCATCTCAGAGCTTAAGGGCATACACCTTTAAAAGTAAGTTTGCTGGCCATGGGAGCTGCCTTCACTTTATCTAAGTGCTTTAGAGGAAATACTGTAAAGTTGTAGTACACACTGTCTTTGAGCAGAGTCTTAATTAGTGTGCCAAATGGAAGGAGACGGTCCAATGGTTGAATATTCCCACAAAGATGTCTATTATTTTAAGTCTAGGCGATTGTACTCTTTTAAAACCTCCTGCTGAAAATTTGAGGAAAAGCGTTTTTCACTTTAATTGTTTGACACCTTTGAAAATTGGTTGATTTATTCTTTCCAGTCCTGTTAGAAAAACCCAGTCTGCAACAAAGATCAGCCCACCCAACCACACGCACGCGCGCACACAAAAGGCACAAATGCTCGCGTGCACACACATTAGCACACGCTAACACCACCCACCGAACAGCAGAGCCGCACACAGACATGCCGACACAAATCTAAACAGATGCACACGCTCGCCCACACACGCATAGACACACATGTGCGCACAGTCACCCACACACACAAGGGCACGCACAAACAATCAAAGCGAATGGTGGGCACTGCTCATCTCTCAGGTGGATTTCTTTAAATTCAAACAGTTAAAGAGAGGACAGACATGTAGGCAAAGACATTTTATATAATCACCTCATTTTAAAATATGCACACACCCAATTGGATCATCCCAGACAGTCATCTTTAGCCTCATACACAATATGGCATGGTGCTTCATGGAGTCTTCATTTTAATAACATGGGAATGGGATTTGATGTGGACAAAACTCAGAAAAGGGATTTCTTTGGCGTGGTAATCACAGGTGAAGAATAAAGAGGAGGAAAGATGAAGAGAGGGAGGCAGGGAAGAAAGGTGGCAGAAATGAAACTGCCTGATTTCTTTCCATTTTATTGATTTCTTTTGTAGCTCTGTGTGCTGTGTTTATCTTCTGGGTGCACAATGACATTTACTCAAGCATACATACTGTACAAACATTTATTACTAGTCAGGAACTCTTGGACTACTTCCAGCTCTATAAAGCCTGGGCCAAACCTTAATGCCTTAACTTATAAAGGCACACAGTGTGATTTTGTAATAATGTCCAATAGTGGCTCCAAATTGAAAATTTTTAAAAGGTCATTACAGTTAACATTAAAGCCTTAGTCAGACCTGAAAGTGGCACTGTGAGATTCATTCCTGTGTCTTGTGTGGCATGGTGATGTAGTGACTACTCTCGTTGCTAGCTAGCTCCGTCACTAAAAATAATTTAGACAATAGACAATAAGGTAACAGTTAATTCAAGAGCCATGTATGTACCGACTGCTCTCTTACAAATGACTGCAATCTATGCTGCATTATACTCCAGCAGAGCAGACTTATATCAAAGGGGATGAAAGTGGAAGCCAGCATGATAGCTTTCTCCTTTATGGACTCTCCACTTCTCCATTCCATGCATGTATTAAGAAAACTGAATACAGTGAAGATGGCGCCCCATTAATTCCACTATAAGATGCATACGCCAAAATTTTCAGACTCCCTCAGGCCTCCGTGTTTTTGAGCCTATAAAGGATGAGCACTTGAGTCCCTTTCTTGGCTCCCTGCACACATGAATGGCATGAAAATAATTGATTGCTACAGCTCAGACTTTTAAAATTTTATCGGACCTGTGGCTCAAATTTTGATAGTACAGAGAATCACTTGGGGTTGTTTTTGTGTGAGTGCGTCACTTAACCTGAAATCCGGACTGCGCCCACTATGCTAAAATCTCCTCACAATGATGTTTCTAGGTTCCTGCTCCATTCCAGCACATCCAGGACAGTTTGCTGTTGGTGAGCGTGAATTTGCATATCAAACTTAACTAAAGTTACATGCAAAAGATCCAGATTTACTTTGTCCCCGCAAGCAAATCCACTCAATGGAAAAAAACCTAACTGATTATTACTGATTGATTAGGGGGTGCTATAACAATATAAGGAGTAGCGAATCACGTCTGAATTTATGTAGAAATAGGACTCAGTATTAAAAAAGTATTATAAAAATCACTAATACAGTATATGAGTGCAAATTGCACTGTAGTTTTTTAAAGTTAAAAAGTGGGCTCTTTCCACACAACCAAACTCCCCCTCCGAGCTGGAAAACCTGCCTTATTTGACTTGAGGGTGCATCTTTGCTCATCAGAGAGTCCCGTGTCTTTCTTTTTTTTTTCCTCCTATTTTTTATTCATCTGTTCATGTTTTTACAAACATGGCTTGAGTGCTCTTCGGGGTCATTTTGTGTTTTTCCGTCGTAAATGTTTTTTATTTTGTTTCTTTCATTCTTTCTTTCTTTTTAATCACTACAGCTGTTGCCAGTATTGATATCAGTTTTTACATAGTTATTTAACACAGAAGGTTGACTGAGGGACTCATTCTCTCTAAACAGCTCTGACTTAATATAAGTTGAACATTTTAATATTCCATCCAGACGTTCAGGGTTTTATTGAGTGCTGCTGTTCTTTCCCCCCTCGCTATTACATTTGGAGTACCCAAAAGTGCGCATGTGTGTGTGTAATGTGTGCGTAAGGCCACTGTCTGGGAGTGACAAAAACATGACTGCACTGCAGCTGATGGAGTGGTTCCTTTCATAAATCATGAGTACATCTCATAACTTTTGTTTGGTTTGGTCTAAGACTTTGGGAATAAGATGCACAATGAGCCTGTGTGTGCGTAAGTGTGTGTGTTTGTTTCAGTCTCCAGATTGAATTCTTAATCTTCCCATTTGCCATTTCATCTGTTGTAGTGGGAAATGATGCATCGGCCCCTTGATGCCAGATATAATAATATCATTCTCAGTCTCTCTGCTAAGCGCCAATAACAGATAATTAAAAATGTTTTGCTCAACACACAGTAAAAACGCATACACAAGTGCATGACTATGTGTTTATGGACTCTGGAGCTTCACGTTATGCGTGACAGAAATATGGCAAGGTGATACAGTATTCTCAGAAACTGACACATCACCTTCAGGCATGTTTCTGCTCGACTGCTCCCCTGAGCAATATTGTCCCTCTCTTTTCTATTTTCTTTTACAGATTGAGAAAAAAAAAAAAGATTTGATATATGTTCCTGAAGCAGTAATTTGAGCCATGAATCACTGATGAATGGCCCACAGCCAGCAGTTGCTGGTGGTGACACATAGTGGCACTTTTGATAGCAGAGCTGCACTTTCATTTCATCAAATGAAGACAGATTTCTGACATTGCACACTCCCATTTCAAAACTCCAATCACTTCAGACCCCCACATCCCAGTATAATTGAAGAAATACAGGCCTGATTGGGCCAGGACATGTGTCAAATGCTTTTTGTTGATGCCCTTAGAAACCTTTTTGTCAACTATTTCAGTTTTTACTGGCAAAATGTGCAACTGAAGTTTTTCTTGTGTAGAAAGTGTTCTTTTGACAGTATAGCACAGAATGGAGAGCATTTCTTTGATTAACCCTAACACTCAGAGTCACTGTGTCACGTTCATGTTCTGTCACAACAGCTGCCAATGTGTGAAATTAACTTGTGAATACATATATATTGATCCACAATTGGCTTCCAGTTGTCACAAATCATGCTCTTAACTCAGATTTAAGGTGAGCACAGATGAATGTGAAAACAGCCAGCTAGTACAAACTCTACATGTACATTCAAGTGAGGTAACAACACACAAAACACATTTTTCGAGTGGGGGGGGGGCTTTAATTTCATATTTTATGATGCATTTCCATAATTATTGACTTTGTCCCTACATACATGCAGCAAAACTACTTTTACGTGTTTGTTTCTATCACTTCTTTGATGAAGTTTGTTTCTAATATACACTATTCTGGAAATACAGATGCAAAATAAATATGAGACGGCATGCTGTTAACAGTAATTAAAACAAATTAAATACAGCCACACAATACATGTTACATCGATAATCAGTGAGCTGCAAATGTGTATTTAATGAGATTGTAAAACACCCAGAAAAGCCCCACATCTGGGGTAGGCTGCAGATTCACATGAAAACATGACTGGAGACATTCGTGCAACATTAAGGTCAGCTCCTCATTTCAGCACACATATAGTGAACTATATCTGAAGCAAAAGTTCCACTTGTCAACTCTTTGCTGCCATCTTTACCAGTTACTTTTTGTAGAAAAAAAAGAACGACAGACGAATCATTTTTTAAAGCGTTTTTGATCTAAAATGTATGTATGGATGTCGGGGAGCCACACAGCAGTAAACTGCCTGGTTTCAGCATGCGGTTTGATGTGACATTCTATCTCATCCAAAGAGAAAGAGAGCAGTGGGTAGTGTTGGCTAGTCAGTGTGATGCTCCTGTATTATCATGCACAGATCAGGGGTTGTTTCCAACTGGGGCCACCCATGCTGAAAATGTATGATTTCATGTCATTGTAATGATGTTAAAAGTTACAGTGTGAATCTGAGCTGACGCTAAAATAAGGAGGAAGAAGAATGTGGGCAGCACACTCTGTTTAATGGCTTCTTAAATGATCAGAGCTGTCTGATGAAAAGTGAAGACATAGTGTTCTAAGTCTCTAAGATTTCATGTGCGATCCATTTGATCAAGCGTTTGTGATGAATAAGTAGCAATAGGATGGAGGAAAAACTCAAGTAAAATGTCCCATAACTGCTGCAGGAAACTAATATTGTACCTAATTTTGCCAAAATAAAAGCGCAAAAGTGTAAAATGTGTTTGATGTTCTATTAGCAGCAGCAGCATGACTCATAGTTCTTCTTTTAGAGTGAAGGATATTACATGAAAAAAAATCAGTTTTGGGTCGTGGGTGAATGGTAAATTTGAAATCAAATGATATCAGAGTGAAAAGACTTTCGTACATGAAAGGCCAAGGGGAAAATCTGTGAAACAGGTGTAGGGCCACAAGCAAACATAGTAACTGGTCAATGATTCTTACATTTCTTTCATCACAGTGTTATTTCACCTTATCTCACAAACAGCCCACAAAACCAACTACTGTAGGCAAAAGATAAACAGATTAAGTGGAGTTACACCGTCAAAGGGCATGGTGATCTCCCTCTGCTTCTCTTAATACTATTGTCTAGTCACTGGCCTGAGACCCAGCTGCTTCCTGATCTGCATCTAGTTTTGTGGGTCTTCAGCAAGGGGACATCTGCACACTGCACCAAGCATGACATCAGCCCACACTGGCTCGACATAGCCCTAGGAGACGCATAGAAACAATTGTTGGCTTTGTTTTTTAGATGGTTTGTTTTTTGTTGCATTCACATTGGTTCATTTTATTAACTTACATGCCCCTTGGCTTTCTCTTCATGCTTATGTTCATTCTTTCATTTCCTTTCCTTTCTTTCCCGTCCTTTCCTCTTCTTTGCTCTTCCTTTCCTTTCGGATCCTAAGGCAGCAATTTGTATCATAAAACTCTATTTGTCTCTTAGATTTGCCAGTTTCTACCCAGATGCATCACCAGATTTGTTTTTCAAAGATTTGCAGCACCTGCTCTTAAAGGTTACATTCACTGTCAAAGAGGCATTTGGCTCAAAGCATGCATTTTTCTTTTTTCAGGAAAACCCCCAACTCTCTCTTCTCACTGAATCCACTCCCAGGTGGAGACAACTTGTGTGTGCAGCCTCTGTGGTAGCCTGCACGAAAGAAAGTTGATTGATTGAGGCTGCAGTTATGATTTGCCTCGCGTTCAGTTGACTATGTTGAGATTCATTGTCTGTTGTTTTATAGCGTTTTTGTCTCCAGTATGCTGGAAGAAAAAGGAAAATGAGAAGGTGAAGCTCAGGAAACTCAAATGATATGTCATTGTTTAGCTATCTATCACAGACTGACATATTAGTGATTATTATTTGTGGTTGAATACAGGTACTGAAGCATTGAAGTACAGCACATACTTTTGTAGTTAGGATTACCAACAATAGCTACTATGGCAGAGGAGACAAGTAAAAGGAGCCCAACAAATACAAAGCCTCGGCTCTGGACACACTGCTTTAATAGAGTGATGTCTGGAGAGTGTGGTGCAGAGAGACCACAGCAATGAACACCAATTGCCAAAAAGGAAACAGACAAGATTCTTGGGGCTTACCACTTCGACAACATTTTCACCAAATATTCCCAAGCTATTTATTTTTCCAGTCACAGATCCAGAATAGAGGCCATATGTTTAACAAGCCTTAGTCTCTCCCCAAATCTATTCATCGCCACTCAGCAAGTAAAAAGTCACCGAATCTCCTTTTTCACCAGATCCCAGAGCGGTGCCTGTTGTACATCTGATCCCTTTTGTACGGTAGCATAAGAGGACTAGGGGCAAGCAGACAACAATATGGAGAAAGTAGGGGATATGTTACATCGCAAGGGGGTAATAGGGGGTTGTAATGGATCCGCTGAGGTTTAGAATGGTAAATATTAGAAACTGCCTGTTTAGAGCATGCACGGAAGGAATTTGAAAGAGGTCACGGTCGGTCACTTGCAGAGAGCGCTTATCAGTTATCTGGAGACGCTATCTGTCACACAACTGGATAGACAGGAGTCCTCTTTGACTTGGATGGCATATGTGTCACTCAACAGGCATGCCTTTATGTACGCCGCTCTCCTCGCTCACTGTCACTCTGTCACTCCAGATTATATGACTCTAGCGCTCTTGTTTCTCCATTTTTTTTTAGATTTCATTCTTTCTCCATTGGACGTTTCTTGAACACCTTTCTCTTTCCTTATCCCTTTCTCTTCGTTGCCCTCTCTCTCTCCTCTCTGTCATTTCCCTCTGTAACACTACCTCTCCTGCATTCTCTCTTTATGTACATGATGTTGTAGACAGCGCATGAACTTGAATTCAATTCAAGTGTCATGCATCTCCTCCACTTTGATCAGATGTGGCTATTGTCTGCCCTCCGAGACACAGTCTGGAATTGCCTCCTGATATGCCCCCACTCTGGTAAAGTGAGATGTGAGCCCCCTCTGTGCTCTCTCAAACACAGGGGGCTTTTGTGTGTACGTGTGTGTGTGTGTGTGTGTGTGTGTGTGCAGTGAGTAAAAGAGGGGAGAGAGTGCAGCGGCATTAGCATGGTTTGCTAGCCTGCACACTAATGCAGAGCGGTGCCCTATAATAGCCAGGGTTCATTCAGAGTCATTCTCCCACAGATTTCAGGAGGCACATTCTATATGGTGGAGAAAAGGGGAAAACCTCCGCAGATCTCTAAGGCTGATTAGGGTCCCCCCCCCCTGTTCTTTTCTCTAGTCACAAAGACCGGTCATATCTAATTTCCCATACGCCACAAGTATCACTGTTTAACGCAATCATAGAAAAACCCACACCATCTCATCGCGGCCAATTAAATTAATGAATGGATCGTTTTGATCCACGACCGGTAGAATTCCGCCACTTCGACTCTTGTCAACAAAAGCCTAATTATTTTTTCTTCGCCGCCACATCGTCACTTGCCAGCGAAAAAGGAAGACCACTGCTAAAACATTGACAATTCTTCTCTCATTATGTTAAGTTTATTTGTTTTTCAAAAGCTGAAAAGTGACATTTCTTTAGAGAAGAAAAAGAAAAAAGAAAAGAAAGGAGGGGGAGATAGAAAGAGAGAGGTCTGAGTGATTCAAATGAGTGCTTGGGTATGCCTGGGGTTTAAGAGCCTTAAGAAATACAGCCAAAATGAAACAGGCAGCAGAGCACAGAGGGAAGGCTCCCATCCACAACACTATTATTTCCCGGCAGTCATATTCAGAGAGGCACATTTCCAAATAAAGGGAAAAAAACTTTCCCACAAGACCCACTGAATATAAAAAAGAAATGATTATAACTGATTTTGAAAAATTACTTTTCAAATGCCACCTGCAGCGTATGAAATAAAGCAGCATGTCATTTTCTCTTAAATTGAAGTCAGCTCAACGTGCAATCCTCCCAGTGTGGTGGATCTTTATAGAGTAACCAGTTTAATTTTGCTCATTTCATTTCCTGCACTAAAGCTTATAACAGTAATTTAAGCGATGAAAAATAGCTTCATCGCTCTAGAAGTCATGTAAAAGGCTGCATGAAAACAGCGATATCCTATGTCTAAGTACTATAACATGACATAACTGATTACGTCTGATGATCTTAAAATTTCATAAGCACAGACAGCAGACTGGACATAATGAAGGTAAATAAAGGATGAAGAAAAACATCTCCATATGCCCTGAGCATATGCCCGCATAAACCCGCCCCAACAAGCGAACTAACATTCCTGCATAATTGCTCTCTGAAATAAGTAAGAGAGTTGCCGAGGCAGAAGAATAGAAAAATGTGCTGAGCAACAGGCAACCAAAACATCTGTGCTTACATCTGAGCTTCACCCAACTCCAGCCAGGAGTTTGAGATAGCAGATCTGTGAGGTGATGGATGGCGTGGAAAGATGCATGTACCAAAAATATAGATGATAGATGGAGAGATGAACATGCTCACCATTGACACTCATCTACAGTATCTGAAGTCGATTCATTTAGTGAATAACGTCACAACTAATTGCAATCATGACCACCAGTGCCAATGCCTCAGATGCAATCCTCAAGGTCACATTTGGGATAAAATGTTTGTAAGCATCACTGTATTCAGAATGATTCCTCTCTATATAAATGAATGTAAAAAAACAAAGAGATTGAATATGAAAAAAGAATAAATGATTGTGTCCTTTACCACATCCATTGATTTCAATGTCTTGCATAAGTGTTTTCTCGTCTTCTCCACTGACGACAACTTGATGAAATTCGATTGACACTTAGAAAGCAAATACATATATGAGTTGAGATAAGTGGTAGCAAATGGAATTGAGGTCAGATTAATTAATAACAATGTCAGTGACAGAATTAACAAGTCATTTAAATGATATAGCACAACAATTTTAATTAAAATGACTGTCTTATCAAAGTAATTACATTACAGTTGCTGGTTCTTCAACTGATTATTTCATTGGATTACGCCTCAGTGACACATGTCATTTATTACAATGTTATTCAAATAATCATTTAATTTAGTTTCACCTGACTGTCATATTATGTCACATTAATGTCTCTGAAAACAATATCAGCTATGTCAGTTTTGACAATTCTTAATATGTTATTGTGTCCACCTGGATACTTGTGGATATTATACATAAATAAATAATGTGACTGCTAATTAAGCTGTTTGACATCATAATTTGTCATGAATAATCCTTGTGTCTTTGCTTTAGACATTCAGTGTAGTCTGGATGATTACACAATAGTGAGTGGGGATAAACATCTCCATACGGCCATTAAAAGCCTTAACGGTTTAGCCCAGGTTAACGGATATGTAAAACAGACACGTGTAAGGATAATACACCTCCCACAGCCATGTACCACAGCAGGCACGTAATCCATGATAAACTGCGACCAGCTTGTCAGTAAATTGACTCATCGTGACTCAAGATTACAACCTGGGATCATAGAAGACATACCAAAAATTCAGTTATCACACAGAGAGCGTGATGTTGGTAGGACCTCCCTAAAGCCCGGCCGCTACCGTGGCTAAAAATTAAGAAAGAAAAAGGTGACTACACTTTTCTGTGATGTACTTCCTCTCTGGAGACAGTTCTGCCAGTTTTGTCACTTCCTTCTACTATATGTGGTGATAATATCTTTTATTTCTCAACTAATAAGGATGGGACAGTCTTTATTGCAGCTTCGTTTTGTGATTCAGGCTGATGAGACGGCTGTTATTTTGGCAGAAACATCTTGCCTGTTCTTGTATGGATTTGCTGCCATGTCATTTCTTTTTGTTCCAATTATAGTCGGCTCATAGCAAAAGGAAAGAAGTTTATTCAAACCATTATGCCAATGTCTTGCTGACAAGGGATGCTCAGACATCACCCCGGTTTAAAACTGGGTGACAAACAGTTTTGCTTGAGCAGCCAAACTACAGAAAGAATAATGGATAGTCACAGTCTGAATGTTGTGTCTCATGAGAGCATTTTAGTCAAAGCAATTACACCCCTGGATTTCAGCATTATTTGAGTGCACCTCTGCTCACAGTTGTGTAATATTTAGTTATCTGATTTTTGTCTGACAAAGAAACAAAAGATGCATGAAATTGAGTTATTACGAAGCAAGTCTTTTCTCTTTTTTACTCCGACTTCCTCATTTGCTTACACTTCATCTTTCTGTGCGTATAACCATCAACACTGGCTCTGGATCTTCTAATAATCCGCTAAAATGTACTTTCATTATGTAAATCAACACTTGATAAATGACACACTTAACTGTATGAATGAGCTCCGGCTAAGCCAAACACAAACATCACCCACTGAGTTTGCCACAACTGACATATTTAATGTTTTTTCTTTAAATAAAAAGTTAAAACCTACACCCCATTCATTACTGTGGTAACTGTGGTAACTGTGATTACTGTCGGTGGAGTGTTGCAGATTTAACTCATATGTGTTTGTGTTGGTGATGCCAGTGTGCAAGATCAGTGGTTGTATTTAAAACATGACTGAGTGTCAAATAACCAAAATGTGACTCTCCATGACCGTTTGTAACTTTCTTTGCTGCAGTACTGGTCACACTGTACTCAAAAAATAAATTCAATTCAATATTTCCTTCTGAAACAGGGCACTCTGCCAGATTCAAACTCTAGAGGACCAGTAGCAACAGCATCGTTGTATCAATATAACCAAATGGGGTCAGAGGAGCAAGCAGCAAACAACTCACAAGCTTGACTTTGTTTTTCCAGTTCTTGACTGGAATTTTGTCTAATTTTATTGTCTCACACCATATAATTACCATAAGATTACATATAATTATTATAATAGCATGGCTGCCACCTGAAGTTACACTTGTAAACATGTATTGTTGACATACCTAAGAAACACTACAGGTTAATGACACCATTTCTTTTTTATTAGCTATGCTAGTGGGCTCCAGGGATGGCAATGTTGGCAACATATTCATGAATTGCCATCACATTTTATACATACATTCATGGTCCCCACAGGATGAACTGTAATAACTTCGGTGATCCCTGACTTTTCATTTAGTGCCAGCAGCAGGTTGACATTTTTGGTTCTGAGTAAAGTGTATAAGGAAGTGTAATAGTCAACAACTATTGGATTGATTACCATGTGCTTTGGTACACACATTCATGTTCCCCTCAGGATGAATTGTAATCACTTTGGTGATCCTCTGACTTTTCTTTTAATTTTAATTTGCCCAATACTTTGGTGTATGACCAAATACCTACAAACCTAATGACACTCCCACTAGACTGAGGTGTACTTTGTGTTTAGTGCTAATTAGCAAATGTTAGTATGCTGATATGCTAAACTAAGATGGTAACCATGGTAAATGTTATACCTGCCAAACATTAGCATGTTAACATCGTCATTGTGAGCATGTTAGCAAGAGGACGTTAGCATTTAGCCTAAATACAGCCTCACAGAACCACTAGCATCACTGTAGACTCTTACTCTTGTTTATCTTTGGTCTGTCATGCAACTTCGTGTCAAAGTATCTAAAGTAATAAGTCCACATCAGCTGGTTTAATTTCTTCATATCACTTTCATTCCTGTTTTTGTCAGTTTAATTCACATGCATCAGCGCTTGTATCTGGGATTACAGTATGTGGATAAAGATTCACATGTCCTCCTTGCAGAAAAGACTGGGAATAAGGTTTGAAGATGGTTAATGTTCTGGCCAGGAATCAGCCTCTGGGATCAAAGAAGCAATTTATCACTGCAGCACATGCAATCCTTTGAGGAGGCTGGTTGGAAAAACATTGGCAATGGCCAGCATTTTTGTCCTTGTGGCTTGTAAAACATATAAATTCTTATGTAATTTGTTCTTTATCATTTCCTTTACTCCCAGACATTCAGCAAGAACACCAAGCTGCATATTACTCCGTGATTTTAAAACCCCAATTGTCATTTGTGGCTGACACATACACATCTTTACCATACCATGCTTTACCACATACTGTTCTCCTAAACACACTGTATGACTGTAATGAACACAGGCAGGTCTCAGAGGAGCCCCGGCAGCCACGGAAGAATAAGAAAGATGCACCAATTAGGAAGAAAGAAAGGACATCAACTTGATATTTTGTGAGCATGATGGAATATGATACACATCTAATATTACATCTCAGCGAGGTAGCAGTAGGTTTTCTTCCACTGTGGCTACAAATCCCATATAGGGTATATTAACATCCCCTGTGGTTCCTGTGCACCTGAGGAACTCCACTCGTCCCCGTGGCTTCTCCTGTTACTTATGGCTGCTGTAAGTTGATAGATCCCCCAGATTCTCACCTCAACTCCTGCAAATCCCTGATATTAAAAAAAACATTACACATCTGTGGCTGAGTAGCTGATATATGCTCAAATGTGTTTTTATTTTTATTTTTGAGAACATGCAGCCAACCTTGTGACTTGTTCTGTTACCCATGGCTATGCTGATACAGATTTTCAATTCACTGCTTGCATTTTGTTGCTCCTTGCAGGGATCCAGGTAAAGAAAAACAGAATACATATGGTTTCTATGTAATGCTACCTCATGTGGTAAGTCATGCCCATGAGTGTATGCTGATGTAAATCCACCACTTCTTCTCTTACATTTAGAAACCCTGCTGATTGAGGTTAGAAGTAACATATTGTCTATATAATAGCCCCCCTTTGTGGTCCCGGTGGGCTACTTAATACATTCGGGGTCATGATTGCCTACCTGGAGGTCATAATTGGTCACCTGGAACACCTGCCACTGGGTGGGCTTAGCATGTCCAGGTGTAAAACAGGTGACCCCTGACCTCTAAGGGTCACACTCGGACCCCCAGGGCTTTAATAACAAGAGAGGAAAGGAGAGCCATATGACAGAAATAGGAAGAACTTAGTGAAGCGGCTGTGCCTGAAACCCTATAAGCATAAATATCTCCCTTGGCCAGGAAGGATTCATTTGCTCTTTTGCTGACTGTTAAATCTTTGGTTTCCCGCGTGGAGGACCTGAGGTGAAATCCCCTCTGTTTTATAAGCAGATCTTTGAAGAGGATGTTTTTTTTTAAACTCCAAAGAGCTTTAAAGTATGCATTTGTCCACTGATCAGAGCAAGGAGTGATGATCCACAAGATCATCATGTCAAGCCCAGTTTAGTTTCTTCTCTGTTATCTGCAAGACAACATATACTCTGCTTGTGTTCTTATAAATATGTCATTGATCAACAAATTAAAAAGGAGCAAACTTCATTAAATCTGTATGTGCAGAGAACGTTAACATGTGGCATCGAAATCCCTCTGCTGATAAAATATGCGTCTTGAGATGCAACAACCTGATTTTGATAAACATATAATTTGATAAAAATATAAATAGACACAAAAAGGACTTAATAATGATTCTGGCAAAGAATTTATCTTTTCATGGTTGATTGGTATGTGGAAAATAAGTGGATTCATTTGATTTGACCAGCTCATCTTTATCACCAGTTGCTTGAAACGCTGAAGGAAAGGTTCCCACATTTGTACCTCAGATGAACTTAAATGGTTCAAATTCCTCAGAGAAATTAAAGGGCATGGCTAGCTGCAACCTCATCTGTGCCTCACGGCTTCAGAATGCTAATATGTAATTTGGAGACATGTCTAAACATATTTGATTTTATTTAAATCTATTTATTCCAAGTGTAGAAGTGGTCTGATGACTCAGTTGTGGCTGGGACCACAATTATTTGATTATCAAAATGTGGCGCCGAATAATCTTTATTCAAAAATCTGAACAGAACAAAGTGCTAGTATAAAAAAGGCAGTTTTGAGGGCTGACAATTTTTCTGAATAAAGCGCTGTTTCAAGAGAGCTTCCTGGCCACACTCTCGTGATAGCTTAGCTGGTCTCATGATTAATCATGTAGCACCCGCATTTCTGACATAAACAAAATTGATAACAGTTCAGTGTCCGAGAGAAATGTAATAGCTCGGGGACTGTGTTAGTCTCAGTGGTTTGATACCCAGAATGTGAGCTGGCACAAATTGTCTCATGATCCTCATACTGGTTTATGTACCAGCCTCAGGGCATTCCTCTGTTTAATTCCTGTTAGATAAATTGCAGCTGTTGCACGCAGGCAAAGTTTACCCACCGTAACATGTGCTGACATGACTTCTTGGTCAACAGGATGTTTTGGATCTAGATGATGTAGACACTGTGGTGTATTAAAAGTAGCTTATTGCTAGCACTTACATAACCCACCCTCTAATACTTACTTATATACTATAAGAGATGATTAATTGATGATGTTGATCTCAGGAAATACTATCTGATGAAGTGTACTACCGATAACCACAGCAGATGAGTCAATAGTGAAGGTATTTGCATAAAGCCAAATAGCAAATAATTAAATTTTAAATGTGCATAAAGCAGTAACGTCGCTGTTCTACCATTGGCTAACAGTGACACTGATTTAAAGGATAAGAGTGGCATTTGAAAAACTCTAAATCTTGAATTGGCAATTCAAGGCGTTAGTTGTGTTGGTTGCCATAAATACTTCCTCACTTCCCTGCTGTTACCTCCCCTTCTTTTTAATTTCCTGCTCTCGATGGACCATTCGGAACAATTGCGAATTAAAGTCTACAAATATGGAATACTGCTCCCCACTGGTTGTTGCCTTGGATTATTGAGCTGTTCATTAATTAGCCAGTCAGACTGCAGAGACAGAGCTGCAGCGTACGTGTATTAGGAATATTTTATTTAGCTTCTAGATGCCAAAAGAGACGGCGTGCCCATAATCAAGTAAACAATTTCCAAGCCTCTTGTGACAACAATAAGGATGCTTACTGTAAATGCAGCATGCATTAGAGCCAGCATTCAATAGGAAAACATAATGCTAATTAGGCTGGGTAAACAAGTTCATTTTAGTGTGGGAAGCAGCTCTGTTGCTGGTGTTTTGTGGAGCTCAGCAACAGGTTTTTCCAAATGAATTATAAATCGGCAGTGATAAGATGAGATGCATTACAGTACCTAGAAATCTGCTTTATATACATATACAGTTATAGCTCACTTTCAGCTCTGTATTATTAAAATACCAGCATATACAGCCCAGAGAGGACGTATTGGCCATAATCAGACCTCAGACAATATCTTATGTGGTCAGTAAAGAACCACCAATTAGACACCTCAGTGTTTTCAAACTGTATGTAAGGTTGGATTCTCCTTTTTAGAACATGGTGGGAACATTCACACATGCATTTTGCTTGGCTCAAAGGAAAAATATTATGACAGTAATAATCAGATTAGACAATCAGTCATCCATCAGTGCTGAGGATGTTGCCAGCCAGTACATGGGAACACTGGAAATAGCAATTTCACATTGTCAGTATTTTCTTCTTTTTTTTTATCTTATCAAACATCACCTTTCTTCAGGTGTAATTGCTCATTTGGAAATATATTAAAGTGATTTGACAAGCCCTGAAGGCATTCATAGTTTTGCTTCAGTGAGGTTGTGTAACTTTATAAGATCTGTGCAGAATGAATGGCAGTAGCAGGAATTCATATTCTCCTTGCACACCCTTAAAGGTTACAATTTGTAAAACTGGTAGAACTAAGACAGATTTTTTTTTAATTTGGGACGTGCATATTTTACAGATATATATCCTGATGCTACATCTTATTTTCTACATTATATGAATTTTTCATGTTGTGTTTCTGTGTCTTGATGTCCAGAGAGATCTGACATCAGTTCAACTACCTCTGTGGAACAATGTGGAAAGCACTACAGTACTGTTACTTCATATTTTCTCTCGAGGATATCTATTTTTTAACCTGTATGAACACGTCTACAAAAATGTACATATTTGTTCTGCTTTCTGATTTGTAGCTATAAATGCCTCATATGATTAATGCTCAAATGTTGAATAAGTACACAAAGGTGAAAACTTCTTCAATTGCATTTGTTCAGCACTTTTGGAAACAGAGTTGCTAAGTCATAATGAGAAATTAGAAATAACAAAACAAACATTAGTCTAGAGGATTTAAATGAGCGAATGTGTATGTACTCCCTTTATATTTGGCCAAATGCTACTCCAGATCATTCAGGGTGCAGCTTTGGTTAGTTAAAAAAAACATCACTTTCAAAGGGTGCAACCCGTGCTGAGGTTTGATCTACTCAGCGTACATTTCATGCACTGATTTCTACAATTAGTTACTTTCCGCTTTAAAGAAATGACAGTTTCAACCAGAAAACACACTCAATTTTTAAAGTGAAAAGATGAGGAGTGTTTCAAAGTTTCTTGTGTGTCTGGAAATGAACTCCTCTCTTCTGTTCAGGAGGTGCAGTGGCCCCTTGAGTTTTGAGGCACCTCTAGTTTGTGTTAAAGTGAGCCTATTCAGGTCTTTTAATTTGAAAAGGAGTAGGCTGCAGAGCTCACTGCAGTACAAGTGCAGTCTCTAAGTGGTGGGCAAGCTGTAAAGCTCACACTGTATGTCTGGGATGTTATTTAAAGTCCAAGTTATATCTTTTCCAAGATATAGTGATGTTTTCTTCCTTGGACTTCCTTTTCTTGAAGGTGTAGGTTCTGTTACAGGCTCTCTTACACAACATATTCTGCACATTAAATCAATAGTGTTACATAATTATGTATAAAATAGTCTTTCCATATGAGACCAATTACTTTAAAGGAAACAACTGCATTTACCATGTCATATTTTTCTACTTCAGACATGTCTATAATTCACGTGAACAATATTATTTCCAAACCATAATGTTGTAGAAGTTGAAACACAAGTTGTACTGAGCTCTGATATCAGCTCTGGGTTCATGTTCACATTGCAGTATTGAAGAAAACGGAGAAGGCCCATGTCTGTGTTTCTACCCATAAAACTAAGCACTTTTTTATAACTCTATAGCTATTTTATTTGTTAAACAGGTACACACATGAATGTAGTGGAGTTGAATTTGGCATTATGCAGCTAGACACCGTTCAAAACTATTTATTTTAGCCTGAGGCTTACAGTTACAGTTGAGTGAGAGAATCTATGAGCTGAATTTTAAAAATGGGCTCAGAAGAGTCTTTGCAGGCAGAAAGTGGAGATTAAAAATGAATAAAATAAACAAAACCTCCTCATATTTATCACAAAGGATCATCCCACACTGACGGCCCCGTAGAAAAGTTAATTTTATTGCATTTTACCGAGAAATAACCGACAAGGCGAGGCATTTTTTTCAGTCGTTGCGAGTAGAAGTGAATCATTTCTAAAGGCTAAATAGACTTTGTTGCTGTCTGTGCGAAGATGAAACATGAAAATGCTATTTAAAGAATTAGCAGGGGGTGAATGAATGTGGCTGGGTATTTATGTAAGCTGCTGACCACAGAGTATCCGGTCACCCTGCTGTGCAGCGGGAGCAACCAGAGGGTAGAAAGAAAGAATAACTGATAACAAATCAGACAGCACATTAAAGTGGTAGCCAAACCAGAAGGTGTCATTGTCTCCGAGGCAGCACGAGTTGAATCCGACTTCACACAATACCCATGCACGCAGTGTAGCACCTCAAGGCACATGGACATGCACAACATGCAAGCACACACGGACATACACATGAACTCTACCTCAGGTAGCGATGGCTTAGAGGCAGCATTGTCATGGTGGGAAGCAGTTGGAGCTCTCAGCGAGCCAAAGCCTTACAAAGCCCCGTCTGTGAATACATTAAAGTTATTTTTGTTGTTTCCCAAGAACTTGTTTATCAGTGAGGGGATTGTTTCATCTCTGCTGAGGTGTGTGTTCACATCGGTGTGCATATGTTCGGCTGCATGCAGTGAGTGTGTGTGTGCACGCTCTGTTGCCTGAATGTGTTTATGTGTGCTTGTTCCCACAGACCCATCGCGCTTAACAGCAGAGCTAAGTGGGTCAGCATTCCATTTCAAATGCTCCGGCAGCTACAGCAGAGGCCTTGCAGGACCACATGACTCCTCACAAGTCCTAACAAGTCTGCATTGCGTTGTTTTTGTTCTGCGTGTATGCATGTTGTATGTGTAGAAGGTAAAGGGGGGAAGTGGACATCTTTGCCCTGTAAGGGGAAAATATATTAAAGTGTGCAGGCAGCTTGTCAAACAGTCGTGGACAGGAGCTATAAATTGTGTTGGTCCCTGTAAACACGATTCGTTAAGTGCCAAAAGGTGCCTGGCAGGCGCCCCTCTGTTATGAAACGTGAAGGGGAGTTGTCATGTTATCCCCTTCCCTTTATTAGTACAGTCCACACCTGGTAAACACAAGCTGGCTCTCCCTTCCAGACTACGCTGACCAATTAGCAGCGAACATTTACACAAATTAAGTTTGCCGTGATGGAGAGAGCTTGTAACGATAGGTCACCACTGATGCATTAACAGTTTCAAACTCTTTTTTAAAATTTTTAATCGTTTTTTGCTCTTGAATAGAAACCTGGCTTGACTCTGAGTGGCAGAAAACTCATTATAACCTATTATATCCTCACCAAAATGTGTGATTGTCACTTCTGAAATGGATCAGTTTTTTTGTGTTTCCCAAGAAACTTTTCCTTTTTCATTTCTATACAAAAGTAGTGTTATGTTTAAGGGCAGTGACAAGTCTGTATGATTTAAAGGAGATAGGTGAGACTCCAGATGAAGAATCTGATTTCAGCTCTCTGCTCCTGTAATGTACACACGCTCTTTTCCACTTTAAACTGTCTTGTGATCCCAGAGATGTGGCGGCTCTTGGTGTTCGCAACGCTTATCACATCCAAGATAACACTCATGCATGAATTGAGAAACGTGCATCAGATAAAACGAGGAAACAAGGAAATGCAGGTTTATGGGTTGAACACGCATCATTTCACTCACCTAGGAACAGGACAGGATATTTGTGAGGACAGAGATCAACGAGTAATTATTGTATTTTATGTGCACCCTTGCAATCAATCATAAACAATGGGAAAGTGTGTTAAAAATTATGGCATCGTTATTTTTAATATTTCACTGCTGTTGTATTGAACAGAACACAATCATCAGTAGGCCAGCTCATTTTTTACTTGTAAGCCAATAATACCAAGAACAAATGCACAGACCTTTTCTACAGCGTTACTTGAGCAGTTTCAACTCAAAATATGGAGGTAACTATTGGAGCAACTATTTTTGTGGGGTTTTTTTTTATTTTTTATTTTTTTTTTTACAGATTAAAGATCTACGGCTCCGTTTTGTATATTTTTTTAACAAGGTAAGTGTGTTTTCATTGACCCTAAATTTACATACAGATTGTTATAGTCAGTGAGTCAAGGTAATACTATTAATGGCACACAGGTCTTTTTTTAATTGAAGCCATTATGGCGATGTTTACATCTGGAGTTAAAAAGAATTTATGCATTACTAGCTGACCTTGCCCTGACTTTATGTTAGTTCTTTCAAACTGATTATGAAAAGCTGATGATTTGCATATTCATTGGTAAGAACACATTGCCTCATGAATGAGAATATTTGTATGCACAAACCTCAGTGATCAACATTATCAACTGTGTCCTTATGAAAGGTTAGGCATATATACATACTAATAGACGCTTCATAACTTAACTTAAGGAGTCACTCTAAACTTGAACATTCGAGTTTAGAGTGACTCTCAACCTTTCATGGCTGCCATTGTTTTAATGTCATAACAGAATATAAGCAGGAATTGTTGGCTTTATAGGCTATACAGTTATTTATACGCATTGACCAAAACTTTATTTTCTAAGCACATCCGAAACGACGGGTGACAAAGGAAATAAATAACAGATTACAGTAACAGTAGTCATTGAAAGGACAGATCATATGCTATGACAATGCTTCCCAACCTGGGGGTCGAGACTCCAGATAGGGAAGTTAGGACAGAAGAAGAAGAAGAAAATGATGCTACACAAAATGGTTTGGAACCACCGTGCTATGGCCTTGTAGTCACCAGATCTTTACCCAATTGAGCAGCTATGTGAAAGTTTGGACCAACATGTCGGACAGCCCTCTCCATCACCACCATCAAAACACTAAATGAGTGAATATCTGTTGGAGGAATGGCTTTAATCCCTCCAGTAGAGTTCCAGACTTTTACAATCAATGCCAAAGAACATTGAAGCTGCTCCTTTTCCTTTTGTTTGTCAGCCATCTGTACATTCCTGCTGAAGATATACACAAAATGCTCACTGTCTACATCTTTTATTTTCCTTACAGGATCCACTCAGCTAAAGCATGATTAAGGTGTAGTTAACATTAGGAAAGTATAGGTGATGAATTGCATGAGACAAGACCCAAACCTAAACACTTGTTTGTACGTGAAAGTAAAGGAACGTGTAGAAGTAGAGGTATCCGATTGGTAGTGCTTGGCCATCAGCTGTTCCCCTGGTCACTGCTGTAAGTGTGTGTCATTAGTCAATTGAATAAGTAAATAAGAATTAAGTTACTTTGATTAAATAAGCAGTCTAGGAAGCATTCCTCTTTTCACTGAGGCAAATGCAAAAAGGTAAACAAAGGACACACTCTAATCAAATCTCTCTCCTCTCATTTCCTATATGTGGAAAAACGAGCAGCAGTTGAGAGATGATAGAGGGATAACATTTTCAGCTCTGTTATAATTAGAATAAATACGCCAGGAAATGCAGGCTTGTATACACACACACACACTTGTAGGCTTTCTACACAGTGAATAATTCCATGGCTAAAAATACCCCTGAAAACAAATGAAACGGCATCAAACCAACCTCGGCAATGACAAGAAACACCACCCCCTCTGCATTAATATGCGGATTTCTGAACAGCCAATTTTCATCGCAACAAACAAAAATAATGATCAATACCAGCTGCTAGCCGCATGTTTGCTAATTTTAGGTCAATGTGACTGTCGGAAGTGCTGAATGTGTTTGAACCATGGCCACAAAATGGCTTCCTTGATCTCTATGAAGCTAAAGTTGTTTTAAATCTGTCTTATTGCCAGGGGATTGAAAACCAACTGGTGATAAACTGGATTTGAAACTGTTAGAAGTGACTTTAAAGCATTTTTTAAGTTCTGTCTTGTCAATTGCCAGATAGAGGCTACGTTGTCTGTCTGGGGGAATTTAATTGTGCCAGTGCAATCAATCACAGGAGAAAAAAAAACATGCTTAGGGGAGTGTGACCTTGGTCATGTGCATAAGTGGGAAGGTAGCCCAAAAAAACCAACAACTTCCAGTATGGAAATTTATTTGAATAAGCGTCATTGCAGAGAGGTAATGTCAAACATCCTTCACTCAAAGCAGCGCCAAAGAGGAAATAAGCTTTGTGTTCCAGACCTGAATGGGGTGCCAATTTAAAGTGAGCAATCCGGTCTGCTTTAGCATTTTGTCAGTTTTTTTTCACAGAGTAAAGACAGAACAGGAAAGATGTAAGAGAAAACAAGAGCTAAAGTCCCTGCCACAGCAGTTGCAGTACATGGACAGTTCCCCCAGGTGATCATGCAAGTCAGCACAGTGACCGGGGGCAACCTCGAGGATGAGTTTTTGTTCACCTTTACCTGTGACGACGTGGCTCCCAGAGTCCTCACATGACTTTAAATTATTTAGCTTGCAACACCAGCTATACTCTCTTTTAGCTCAAACACCACATTTGTTTGTGTGTATGGGTGTGTGTGTGTGGGGGGGCGCGTTAATTTTTTTTTTGTGCAGACTCAGTAAAACATGAACAGGAAGTAGTGACAGTAACAAGCTGTAGCTTGTTTAGGCTACAATATGATACTTTGCTATTAAGCACTGAAATGTAAAGGCTATACCTCAACAGCAAAATGTGAAAATATGTTCTCGTCAAAAAGCACTTTGGTGCAGTGGGATTGAAAACTTTTCATTTTTGGAAGCAGCCAAGGTTTTAGAGTGGTGTTTTAAGTTAAATAAATATGTTGAATATTTCTAAATGTCTTATTTCTGTGTTTTTATCGTGGATCTCATTGCTCTTCCTCTTTGTATTGTATTTCATCTCAGCTTTTCCATTTTTAAGACATTTGCATGGACAGACATACTAAAAACATGGATAAGTACATGATTGGTTTCTGTAAAATCAGTCTTATTGACAGATCTCAAGCTGTATTTGTTGATGATGCATTGTATGATTTCTTCAGGATCCATAAAGGGGCTCCTCAGGGGTCTGTTCTGGGGCCACTGCTGTTCCCCCTATATATTAATAATATTTGTTCTTCTGTAAGATATTCTGGATATATACTTTTTATACATTTAATACATTTTTATATAGTAGTTTAAACAGTAGTTTATTGGATCACCAGATCTGTTTAGCTGATTTAATGTTTTTTTATTGACTCCATAATTGACTTTAGCAGAAATGGTTAGATCTGATTGAAGTGTAAATCTTTAAGGTTAACTAGACTTTTATCCCATGTTGTTGCGTTATTATCATTATTTTTGTTGTGTATTGTTTTATTTAATACCGGTTTGATGCCTTATTTATCCTTTCACTGTTTTATCCACAAAGACTGTGTTGCCTTTGATGCAAGATTCCTGACGGCCTAATTGCTACTGTTGAAGCTAATTATGCAAATTTAAGCATGCTGTCACTTCATACACATTTTTCTGGTGCCACTCTTGTCAGCTTGTGATGGTGCCATCAGTTTGTTAAACAGGCATATCTGACGTATCTGTCTGAATCTGCCCATGATGAGTATCTGTGATCACGATTCATGGGTACTGGATCCACGGGTCTATGTACTTTATTTCCACCAGCACACTTTCCTCTAAATGTCAAGCATGTGGGTGCTCATCATGTCCTCAAGAATAGTTACATCAGTAATACACCATGCTTCTGTTAGAAATAAAAGGAGTAAATATGCATCAGCATTTCTCTAAAACTCATAAGAGGATCTTCTGAAATATTGTTTTTTTTATTGTTAAAATGGAATTCATATTTTTCATACATTACCCTCCTGTGGCTTGGAACATTGTGCTCTGCATTGTAGCATTTATTAATATAGTGTTGCATGGTATTTTAATAAACAATATTCACCCTCTGGGAGTCAAGGCTTCTGATTTGGAACGGATATTGATAGTTTATGAAGTTTATTTCAGTGCATATTTTCAGGCCAGCATTGTATGAGCCAAATGGCGTTTTTACCTCTCTGTCTGTGTGCCATCACAGACTGCAATCCTGGTCCCCTGCCCTATAGCTTTGAGAATTAAATATTACTTTTTGCACTGTGTAGGCCAGTGGAAAAAGATGTTGGGATTCTTGAGTGGCATCCCCTTTTAGTGTGGTAAGTTAACCTTGCAAGGTCTCACGAAGCGCAGACCCGCAGCTGTAAAATAAACATCTAAAAGTACAAACCTCTCCCATAAATACCAGTCTTTAATCTGTCTGAATCTCCCTGCAATGGCCGACAGAGCACCACTCGCCCCCCTCTTTCATAGAGAAACACAACCCTCTTAAGCTCACTCAAATTTCATCCCTCTCAAGTTTTGCCTTGAGTCTCGTTTTCACTGTTCAGGGATTGAGAGCTGCCATCTGTCTGGGTCATCCGCGCTCGCCTGCAAACTTTTGACTCTGGAGGCTGTTTTATCACACACAGTCTCTTGGCTTATTGATATTCAAATAACCCTCACAGGAGATTTTCAAAGCGCTGCTAAAAGATGCATTAGCCGAAGAGAAAATGGGATTCTTTTCTCAATTTTACAGCTTAATCTCAATTTGGAAGAGTTTACATCAGAACAACATGTGATTAGGTTTTCATTACCCTTTGACAGAATTGTAAAAGTGGTAGCGCTGGTCCATGGGTTTTATTCACTGTAAACAAAAAGGGAAAAGTTAATTCCCAAAGTCTCACAGATTTATAAAACATGCATTTAACTATGTAAAAGTCGTGAACCTTGGACTTCTGCTTTTGTCTTTTCTATTGCATCTTCTGTCTTATGATATTAAAGCTGCCTGGTAGAAACTGACCAACCACTGGAAGAGCATCTAATGTTGGAAAAGTCATTTGTGAAATTTTGGTTAAAAATAAAACTCAATTTTTTTTACTTGTACTGTTGGAAAGATGACCTTGCAATGGCGGACCTGGCAAGATGGCTCGTATTCTGGTGTGCAATCTGATTGGTTGACATAATAGTATGTCTTAACAAGACTCAGAGTCCACAACCAATGCTAGCGGCTCTGTGAGGTTGTACTTAAGCCCAGCGATGCTTTGAGCTAAATGCTAATGTCAGCATGCTAACCTGCTCACAATGATGCAATATTAGCTGATGTTTAGCAGGATGTGTACCATTCTCTGAGGACAACAAATGTCTTTACAAAGTGTCATTTGTGCCATTCCATCCAAATGTTTTAAGATATTTTGGTGTTGACCAAAGTTCACAGACCAACTGACTACCATCCAAGAGCCATGTCGCTAGCGTGGCTAGAAATGGAATCAATAACAGACTAAACAGAATACTGATTACTTTTTTTTTCAGAAATGAAAGAAAAAATAAATCAGACTGCACACGAATAAGAAAACATTGTATAAAAGCCATAACACCCCTAATAATACACTTTAGTGTGATTATGCGCACTTTGTAAGCGCTGTGCCTTATTGCTACTTGCATCCAGCATCACGGTTAAGAACACCCCTGCTGATATAATAGCTATAATTATGACTATAGATGTAATATTTCAACTGGGAATGGACATCATGTGTCATTACGATGCGTCACTGCATGAATCCCTGGACATTTTCCTTTCATGAGTATTAGGACACTGATATGATGCTGTTCTTTCTTTTCAGTGCCATTATTATAACCGATTTTAAAATGGAGGCCAATTAGGCCCATAATCAACGAAGGCAGACTGTTTCTTCTGCCTCTTATTCATCATTTGATATGAGGTCTAATACTTTCTGGATGAGCAAACAGCCTATGCGACTACCTTTAGCTCACTCCCACAATACGTCTACTGTAACTTCCCACTGTTCGTTGATGCACAACATGTTCACAATGCAGAATAAATGTAAGTTTCTGCAAATTATCTCTTGATCTCACAGTCTCTGTTCTTGTTTTCATTCTACATTCTCTCTGAAGCACGCAGCTACAATTTCAATTATTGCCTGAAAAATGAAAGTGGGATGAGCGTTTGCTATGTGTATTTCTGGCTACAAGTTAATTATGATGATTTAATTTAAATTCAGTGTCATAATTTAATGACTGCATTTGATTTTAGGTCATTATACAAACAGGCCCAAATAAGGCGACACGATACGTTGTTTTTTCTGTTAAGATTTCAGCTTAGTATCACATTCCCTGCCGTTTTGGGGCAAAGGATCAACTCAAACTAGAACGTGTAACAGCAGATAAAAAAGGCCTGGGGTGATGTCTCACACACATGTAGGGAGACACAGTTGAGGACTTTGGCTGTTCTGAGAAGGAACACTGACCCAGCTATAGTGCCTCTAAATCCTACAGGAACAAGAGCTAGTTTGGAATATGTGTGCTCTTTTCCATTTAGTCAAGTTTAAAGCCAATGACATATTTGCATAGATTTCTTTCCAAATACTGTTCAGTCCTAGTGTGGAAAGCTACAAAATTATCACCAGTGGGGTTAAATTTACCTCAAAGATTCATTTACCGCGGGAAACTGTAACATTTGTGGCAGTGCTCTTGTTAATCTGTACAAAGCATCCCACTTACAACGCACATACTTCTAAATAAAAGTCAAGATTTCCATTTACCACCCTCAGACCTTTTCTTATATTTTCACCTGTCTGCTCTTCTGCTTTTTTACCGTTATTTAACTCTGACTCCAATATGTGGAAAACAAAAGGCCTTAGGTGATGTCAAGGGCTATTGAGAGTGTGTGTCTAAAGACTGTGGCTGTTTGTGCCAGCGCTGCAGAAACTATGGCCTAACTTCCAGCGTATTACCCAGGGATTTGTGTCCCGGGATGTGTATATCTATAAAAGAACAAACAATAGGCTTTGTGAAAACTCATTCACCACCAGGGTCAGGTACAGTAAGGTAGCACAGCAGAAGGGCTATGAAGCCATAAAATGCTACACCAGTGCACAAAGAATTCCTTCGTGTGTGTGTGTGTAGCCTTCAGATACTGGATGAACTGGATCATTAAGCTAAACGATTACTTATGATGTGCTGTTTGTCGCTGCAATTAAATGTGCTTTGTGTAGCAATGTTAGACAACAACATATGTTGACTTGTTGTGGTTACACGCTGGTCACTTTTTCTTTTGACATTACTTTTCTTTATTTTTCTGCTTGTGTTTCACTTGTTTCATGGCCATTGTAGGACATTTTTGTGTTATTTGCTGAGAAAAAGAAAATAACTTTTTTCTGTTACTCTGTCACTTGGCCATTGTGAGAAACTATGGAGGTTTTAGTTCCATCTACTGAGGAAACATAACTTCCTCTTCCTGTTTGACAGCCCTCCTGATGATGGTTTCATTGGTTCCTGGTAATGACAACCATCTTTCAAAACTACTTTTACTAGTTTCAGTTTATCTAATTGCAATATAAATCATTCAGCCAACTAAAACTCATTCCATCTCCAAATTATATTGAAATACCATCTCAACAACTCCAAAAATATCACTCATGACTGACCACAGTGAGCTGAGCACAGCATTCTGGTCCAAAGATAGATGTCTCAGTGCATTACGATACTAATGACTCAGTAGAAAGGACAGGCACTGGCAATTAGAGGTATGTGTGGATTTAGACGTAAGGCTCTGAGCTGCTGTTATACTGTGTAGAGGAAGGAGAAGACAGAGGACTGAATTAGGTGCTGGGACCTGCGGTTACATTGCTGGCAATGGGGATGTAGTGGAGTAATGACTCTACTGTTTCTGCCAATAGATAAAAAAAATAAATTGAAGGGCAAAAACAGGAAAACAGGAATAATAGAATGCCCCTGTAAACTCTCAAAAAGAATATAAAAGGGTTTTGTGGTTTTCACAGGTGAAAGGCCTGTCCATTCTAGTTATTTCCCTGCTGTTTCACTTGCTGTTGTTTAATAAGACGGTGCATAGAATGAGCAAAGTTATAATTGAGTACATTTTTAAATAAACCAATCATTTATTGCAAAGAAAAAAAATCCAACACAATTTTGCTTCCACAAGTCTTCATAATGGTGAACAGTGCTCTGTGTTGTATAAATAAACATGCATAATACGGTGACCTATAAGCAATCTTTTCTTGCATGTGTGCAGGTTCTGCACAAAGCCTTCCTCTTTAACTGTCAAACCTTGAAGATGTCAAAGGTGTGAAGCTGACATTTACAACCCTTTGCCAATTTCCTTCATGACAACATGGTTAAAAGCAGTGGAAATTGGATGACTTGAAAAGATGCTGTGGGAGAGAGCGAAAGAGACAGAAGTGGAGGCCGGTAATTTTAACTTTAACAGCCGTTTGCATAAACTCATACAACGTGTGATATTGTACTGTAGGTGGTTCTTATGAATATGTATTACTATCATCATTAACCTCTCAGTCTACAAACTATCACTGTCTGCAGGAAGGGCTCTTTTTTGTTACCTTGGAGCTCATATTTCTCTGTTATTTGCATTAAATATGGCTCTTGCAGGGCATCTACTAACATACCAATCATACCACATGCAAGTTGTGGCTGTATGATTGCATTTTTTTTTCCATTTGTTATTTTTTCCTGCTCATTGGGTACTTTTTCCCAAGTAGGAGTGTGACAGTGTGATTATTGCTGACCCTCACTTTCTGTCACACACACACACACACACACACAGATGTTGGTAAGTTGCCCAGTGTTAGTGCCACCAGCAAGTTAAGCTGAGCTAAATTCATTTGTGCATTCTTGTGAAAAAGGTATTGGAAGTTTGGTGACATCGTAACCACTTGCAGGTTGTGCAGAACAGCTAATTTGATAGGCAGACTTATCAGCACTGTCAAGACAGTTTGAAATGAGTCAATGCCACATATTTATGGATCAGAGTTCCACGGCTAAACCTGTTTGTGAAAGCCTGGCACAAATTTAATTAGGTTGTTAATTAGGCTCTGCCAGTGAATCCACTAATTGTGACGATTTTGGCTCTGAATTTTGGTAAAAGTACTAATGTGACTGGACCTTTAAAGTCATGTGTATGTGTACGTCAGGGACAGATCAAGCTACTGGGGTGCCATGGGCCCCTGTTTGTGGTAACATTTATTTTGTAAAATTCACCATGCAAGCACTTTGTATACTCAACTAGATTTGAACTTGGGTAGTAATCTAAGTGTTGCCTTAAAGCCTGTAACATTTCAGTTTACAATGTGCTTTAGTGGTGCAGACAATATTAACAAACACGTTTACAAGTAACTGAATAATTACAAATTGTTACACAGTAAACCTTGGCCCTCTGGGGCTCTGGGTGTTCTCCTGTTTTGTCCAACCTTGGTGTATGTTTTGATATTACAGTATTTTAGTCTGCAGATGGAGTTAGCAAAAGCATGTTTACGTTGTGGATTACTTATAGAATACTGACAATACAGCGTACCTACCTTTAGAAATACACAACAGCACTACAGCAACAGTAAGATGCTGCACAGATAGGCATGGGAGTAGACAATAAACATGGACTTGTTGATTCATGCACTGTGGAAGAGCTGCAACTGATTTTGCAACAGAGCCTTGTATCATAAACATCTGGATTATTAACATCTGTATGTTTCATTTGTCATGTGGCAAACATCCAACTGGATAACCTGATCATCTAGAAGCTACAATGTCACTTCTGGAGCTGCAGTCAAAAAAAACAGTACCTGTTTTAAGTGATACGCCTCCCTACACACACACACACACACACACACCCCAAGGTGACAGCAGTTTGATCCATAAGTCTTGGGAAAGCTTCAGCGTTGACATTTAAAGCCACGGTTCGTAGGTGTTAAACCTCCTGCTGAGTGAAGATAAACAAGTATGATAATGTGTCAGAATCCGAAGCAATATTTATGGTGCCATTGGCCGGCTGTTTGCTCCCAAAGTAATTTTGCAACTCAGGCATCAGACCAGTTGAATCTCTGGAGCATGAGAGCTTCACACCAAGTTGTCAACAAACTGCAAGCTAATTGCTATTGGCTCAGCTAGTGGAAGGAGGAAAGAGTGGAGCCAACTTTGTTTGTCTCTGTTTTTTAGCTTACCATGCCTGGAGCAAAACTAAAAATCCACCCCAGTTAGTATGATCAGACATTTCAACATGGTCAGCGTTGTGCCCGGGATCAGCTCTCCTTAAGCTGCAGACTCTGATCTACTTTGATCAAGACAAAAAAGGGAACTGGTGCCTGGAGAATGTTGTATATTTGCTGGGACCCAAAACAAAAAATATACCCATGGCTCAAAACACCATGAAGGTATTGTTCACTGAGAACAAAGACACTCCAGGGAGTCTTGATCTCATGATGCTCTCATTTTGAGACCCGTGAAGCAGCTAGCATGTTAACTTTATAACTCAATGAAAGGCTAATTCCAGTTCCCCATACCTGCAGTCATAGAGGGATTCAAAAGAATGTCCCTTGATTTTTTCATTGTGGGAGAAGACAAAACGGTCTCATCTTCCAGGACTGTGAGAAACCTTGAAATGATTATGGATGAGACTAGCCAACAGCAGATTTGGCCACCGCAGTCCCCTGCTGGCGAGCTATGCAGGTAGACCTCCAGAACGCGCCAGTCCATGTGCTCTTCAACTTGTCCAAATATTTGTATCACAACGCTCTACATCCCTGCTGGTTCAAGACCCTGATGCTAACACAAAGCCAACAATGGGCTGCCACCTGTCTACCTTGAGGCGACGGTGAAATCTGGCGCTGTAGTGAGGTCTCTCCAGTTGCTTGCCTGGAGCCAGCTGCTCACAAAGGTCCTTTGAAACATGTGGCAGGACTATTCCCTCTTCTTGCACCCCAATGGTGAAACAAGCTTGCGGCAGAGATCAGAACCAGAGAATCCCCTGAGGTCTTAATAAGAACACTAAAAACCCACCTCTTCAAAATGTGAAGCTCTTGTGCTTAAGCTAACGGCAGCTCTGGGATGATCTAATTGATCCTTGAAAATGTAAGTGGATATCGCTGTATATTGCTAAAATATGTGCAGTTACTTATGCTGTTTGCAGAATCAAATTTATGCTGGACTTTGATGCTCCACATTTAACATGGAATAATATTTGTATTCTGCGCAGTGCAGACCACAGTATGATTTTTGATGTGATTTAGGGTTTTCTCTGAAACATGCCACTGTGAAAGTAAGAAAATAAAAAATTAAATAAAAATGACACATTAAGAGGCAGACCCAGTGATTTGCTTTGGGCTTTCAACTGAGTCTCAAAGTTGTAGAAAACATTTTTTTTCAGTACAAGAAACAGCAAAAGCAGCAGAAAGATGAAATAAAGACACATGCAAGGAAGACAGAACAAAGGGACAGATATTTGCTTCTCATTGTTTCACTCAGTGATATAAGAGAAATGTAACTCTGATTATCTTTAAAAAACAAATAACGCAGAGCTACAGAACTGAAGGAACTTACAGTATAGTATTTCTCTGACTCTTGCACAGCATTTCAATTATACAGAAGGTCTTATGGTGATGATGCCTAGAGGCTCACTTATTCTAAAGCTGTCAAAATGAAGTGCCAGTGTAATGTTTGGGCCCTTGGCGTCTCTTTTTCCTTGTGAGAAACATGTGCATTTGAAGCCATATCACCCTAATCCCCCAGCAAATGGAAGATGACACGTTGTTGTCCCCACTGTGAATAATAATTAGCCGCTGGCAGCAGCAAACAATGAAAATAATAATTTGCGAATCAGATTTAAATGGGTGTCACTATTGCATCTTCATCATTACCTCTGCAACAAGTGTGTACTCCTGGGGCCACTGGTTTCAGTAATGCTTTATTTCTTGATGTTATTAACCGATACCGCCCCCCCCGCCATGCAAAACACAATTTTCTACTTTGCTGAGGCTATACATCAGTCAGTGTGCAGCACTCTGCAAAAACATACCTGAAGCAACCAAACAAGCTTCTGATTGGGGGTGGAAGACAAAAGTCTTTTTACTGGAAGGAAGAAAAGGATGCATGCCTTGCACTGCCACTCCGAAGGTGAGAGGGAAATGCTTTGGGCTTTTCACACACTTTCCCATTACCCGAGAAGCTACTGTACTGTGGATTGTACACTGTTTGTGACACTGCTGCACTCCTGACTGTCACACTGCGCACTTCTAGTTTTGAGCTGCTTTCAGATCTTGATGCGGCACCAAACACCCCAGTACAATAGTGTCATGAATCACTGGAGATGAATCATATTGAATGGGTAAATAGAGAAGAGCATACTGTAGCTCAGCATTGGCATTGAAGTGCAAATGAACTTGATCTCTATTTAGTTTTTGCTCACTACTGAACTAAAGACAACTATGGTTCCTTTGTGTCAAACATAAGCGTGCTCGATGTTCATTTGCTAAACTTTCCCTCACATGACCTTATCAGCAATTCCAACTACTGCAAGCAAATCATTAGCCCACAGAGTGAAATGGGACGAACAACTGATTCCGACCAATTCAAACAGACACAGCTGTGCATCCCTGCCTCGGTTCCCCTGCTGCACAGCCGAAACTTATTTCAATTAGGATTGCGGCTGGCAGAGCTAATCATACATCACTTTTAAAAATGAACTATATTTCTGAGAGGCTGTGGAGCTTGAATGAGGTGACAGTGTCTCAGGGAGAATGGCTTAAATGGAAATATGCAAATATGAGAGTGCTGCAGACGTCTTGATTTTGCGTTTCATCATTCAACCCAATTGTATCTTTTGATTAGTCTGTCTAATCAGCTTGGCCTGTGGGTGATAAACCCCCACCCTCTCGAGCCACCATACTTACACACTGCACAGGCTGAGTCTAATTTAAAAACAAGCATGCAATGAATAAGATTACCATATGTCACATGCTAGTTGTTTGTTACTGCAGGTGTTGTGGTGATTCTAATTCAAGCTTAGTGGAAGCCGAGCAGTAAGAAAAACCTTACATGACTTATTACCAAGAGAAATCCTCATATATTCCAGGTCCGTATCAGTGAGTAGCTAGAGATGGAGATAGATGGAGCCTTCCTGATTGTGGCACAGAGGTGAATGCAGCATCAAGATGTAGGAACGTTTCCCTTACAGCCCTTTGAAGTTCAAGGGAACTCTGGGACCAGCGCTGGAAGCAAATTCACTTTTTTTTTTTTAAAGCTATGAGCAGCCACACTCTTAAGATACAAACATGAAAGCAAATAGAGCCGTGGGGGAACAGAGCACTGTTATTGTAGAGGGCTGGGTTCTTGTCAGCCTATTGAGTTGTTTACATCCACAAATTTTGACAAAAGCTTGCGTCCTCAAACACTGGCAGGATGCCACATGACCTGTAGTGAGGAGGAGGCAGAGAAGACACAGCTGGAAACTGCAAAAACCAGGCAAGAGCCTTTGAACCACGTCCTATAGGATTATTGTAGGAATGAGGGGTGGATTAATATTACATATTAAGGGATCGCTGCATTGTCTGTAATAGATTGAAACTAACAATACAAATTAGTGTCTAATTTTGCCACTCTCTGCCTTCTCTCTGGGGTTTTACATTTGCTTACATCTGATTACAGCTGCCACACAGCGTTTGGCATTCCTGGCATCCTCTAGCATAAATGTGTTTTACATTTCTGGTATCAGCAGTAGAACTGTGTAATTAGCACAAGAAGTAACGACAAAAAAAAGAACAATGAAAAGAAAAGCACAACTCCCACTCAAATGTCAGTAAAAATCAAATATGTAGATGATTGACAAGTCATCTCTTGTACTAAGCACTAAATTGCTGTGATGTTTTTGTCATCTCCTCATGTGCATGCTAGAAGCACAAACAAAACATTCAATCAGTACATTACTCCATTGGACATAGTGGTCAAAAACTGTAGTGGGTACCTTTAATTTAGTCCCTATTCCAAATGTGACCTATTCACTTTGGGTAGAACACCAACTTAGGACTGGGCCTTTAAACCTGCTGAATCCATTTTGCATTTATGTCCCTTTAACTTTAGCCTCTCATCTCTTCTTTTCTTCTTCTTCTTGTTTTTCCTAAACAAGCTACTCCAGGACACTTCATAATATCATCACTTGGCCATCTTAACAGACAAGCACCAGAAGCTGGTAGGCAAATCAGATGACAGATTTTAGTAATCAAACCACAGGCACAACCAACGGTCAGTATTTGTGGCACAGTGCCGCGCTGGCAGTCTGCAGGCAGGCAAACATAATGATGTGGAACTGTGTTAGTAAGAGCAATGTCATCAGAAATTATTCTGAATTTGTATAAATCTCGCCTAATCCAAAACACTCTCTCTCTCTTTTTTTTTGCTTACTCGCCATCTGATATTGTTTGCCAAATATGCACGGCAACCAGAGTTTCCAGGCTGCAGCAGAGTGCTGCCCACACAAGCAGGCAACCTGGCTGTTATAGATTATCATCAGGGTGACAAATGAGCCGCACCAAGGGGAACTTTTTTTGTGTTGGCCTCCCTGTGTGCAGGTTATGCTGTTAAATGCACAGGAATATACAAACCTCCCCAAAACTATTGACCAATAGTGAAGGAGTTTGCAGCGGTTTGAGACACTGGAGCTGGAATACCAACCTATCAGACGTCAGACAGCCATATAATCAATTCTCTGGGTAATTAAATCATGCATGGTAAATTGTCAACAGGACCAAATGTACAGAACAGTGCAGCTGATGTGTATTGTCACAGTGGCGCAATATGTGATTTCTCTGAACGCATCTGGCAGTTTCTTCCTAAAGGCAGTTGTAACCAACTTTATTTCCCCCCGGGGTTGTTTGCATGATGGGAGAGAATGAGGGACAACAAGCATATTAAGATAATATAATTGACACTGCATGCATGAGGTTTCTTTTTCATATTATGTTCAAGAGCTGATAATATCTGAGGGTGAAATACAAAAGTAGCAGTTTTTTCCTTTCTGTCCTCGCAGGGACAGAAATGGCAACGCGTGACTCCATTTAACCCCAGTTAAGGGTATCTCAATAAATTAGCGATTAAAGGCGCTTGCAAACAATGTTTTCATTATTATGAGGATGATATTGTGAAAATATTTTGTATTCCCCTTGCACCTGGGTTAAAAACATTCCTAGGGAGCACAATGAGACAGATAATGTCCCATGCTTGAATAATGTATATTCATGGCCTGGATACTAAAAGTATGAGTTGAAGCCCAATATGTTTTAATGAGCTTGGTTGCCAGGGTGAGCGACTAAATTTCTCATTTCAGTTCCAGACAGAAAAGGTTAAAAGGAGCTCTTCTCTGCCAGAGAGAGGACGAAACAATGGGGAGAGTGATGGTGTGTAGACGGCAGCCCAAAACCTCCTGCCAGGTTACAGCCACAAAATGTTGCTTTTTTCCTCTGCGAATCACATTTTCACATTGTAAACATATGAACACATATGGGGGTTAGATGGTACTTTTTTTTTTTTGTTGTTGAATAATTCACACAGTATCCGTTTCCATGCAGGGAATTAATATTGCAATATGCTCGTATTTTATTCAGGTTATTTGCCGAGTTAATTGAGCTATGGGAAAGTCCTCAGAGGACAATGAGTTTCATCTAATCCCATTTTATTATATCTAACCTCACAGCCAGCTTTAATTGAGCTGCTGGGATTGCGCTATAATTAAGCATGTGTCAATTTGACTCTGATGACTCCCCCTTTCATAAAAGAAACATGGATTCTTTGATTATGATCAAAATGTTATATTCATAGAAGGAATAATTCTGCTATATAGTATGCAAGAAAAGATATTACTTTTTAAAATTTGTGTCCTTTATCTGAGCAGGCGGAGCAGACATCCTCAAGGGACAATAACCTTTATTTAGCCTGGGTGCGTCACAAAAACCTTTCTGATGTAACGTTCAAATTGTTATTATGAATATATTTAACATCTCTCTTTTTTTTTTTCTCCCCTCTTTGCATTGAACCGTCCCCCCTCCGGATCTGCTTCCGGCAATAAGAAGTGATCTCAGATCTTTTTCAAGCATGCTTCATGTCATCCTTCGTGTGCACGTCCACGAAGGATGAAATGAAGCAAGTTAATAAAACACTATCAAGTGTGTGACAGAGATTGTGCTGTCATTGCGCGCACACCCCCTGCTGTCCCGCTTTTACAGTAATGAGTGGGGACGTTCTTTCTTCATCCCCTCAGAGGCAAAATCACATCTAATAATAGAGGAGATTCCAGATGGGTTTCTCCCCACTTCTCTTATTTTCTCTTTACTTTGTGACCACCTCCTTCCTGTTTTCTCACTCTCTTGCCTTTACAGTCCTAACATGTGTTTGCATCTGTCTCTCCAGCAGTCCCTTGGTTCTTGATATACGATCCACTGCACGGTGGCTATAAGCTACAGCATGTGCCATGTCTTGTTTCCTACATACCCGTTACACAGTGCAGTTGTTCCTCGACTTAGTGCCCACTTTGTGTACATGAATCATCTAAAATGCATTTGTGTTCCGCTCCGACTCTGAACATCACATCGTGTTTTATATTACACACAATTCCCATGAACATTTATTGCAAATGGATGCCTTTATGGCCAGCCACTGAACTCTGTGGCTGCTTGTCACGTCGATAAGTCTCCATGTCAGTGTTTAAAAACTATAAACATTGACCTTCCATTTAGCTAGGTCAACCTGGTCTTAGCACGGTACATATGTGCTACACTGGATGTGCAGTTTCTGAGAGAAAATTTGAGGTAATTCTGTGCAGTGTTTTGCAAGTGAGTGGTTTTTAAAAATAAAAAAAGAAACTGCTGTGCTTGGACTTGTGAATTCCTTTCAAATTATCCTTTGTTTTTACTTCAAAGGCAGAGAAAGTGGGAAGAAGTGTTGGGAGTTTGAAACTGTGTTGTATTTTTTTGGTCTACAGATGCCTAATAAAACGATGACTGCAGACGCCAGCCCCACCTTGAACACATTTTGTTCAGCTGAATCAATTATTGATATCTTACTGGTGCCGGAGAAATGTGTGATCAAGGTGCGCCAGAAAAGCTTAAGTTAAGTTGTTGCATTTGCAGTTTAGTCACAACATTTCTGTCCTACTTTAAATATAAGTTAACGCGCTCTGAGCTGTGCATCAGGAAAGATCAGCTTCATCTTGGTGTTTGCTTGGTTATTAGCAAGGGAACTATTTCTACCAATCAGTAAGGTGCACCACTGAAATAAAGTTTTCTCACCAAATGTGATGTCCTGGAATGTGACATAAGAGTGGGCTTGGATTAAAAAACCCCAAAACAAAACAAAAAAAAGGCACAGGTCCAAATTTACTGCAGGCACATTGTCCATGCAGCACTGCACACACAACTGCCTATACTGGCCTGGCTAAAAGTGGGCACATTGAACAAGCACATGGATGATGATATCTGGCCTTTTCTTTGATTTCAGGACTTTTCTTTAAAAGGTAGAGTAAATGAAACTAGCTGTGTGTCATGTGAATGTCTGGGCTGATGTTCAGAGATGAGAAAGAACAGACTGAAAATAGCTGAAGGGATCATTTCGGTCTGATATTGGAGTCACCAGAGGATTATAAAGTTTCTTCTGGCTGTGGATATTTCTGTCTTTTTCCGATTTATTTTTTCCTCATTTGCGTCAAATAACTACGTGTTCACTTTTGTCTGCCTCAAATGTCAGCTGGGGATGGTTTGGGGGATGTTGTGACTCCCAGGCACACAAAAAAAAACCAATCAATAAATGAAGCACTGCTGAAAAAAGAGAGGCGGACATGAATTCATTGTGAATAAAGCTAATACTGATTGAGGATGAATCTAACCTTTAAAACATGAGTCAGTACTTTTTTGGGATCCTAATTATACAACTGTAATGTGTGGTGGAGAGCAGCCAGTCTGAGAGGTCAGAAGCTGCAGCAGCTGAGCCTGATGGCTCTGCATGTTGAAACATGGCAGAGGGATATTTTATTTGAAGGGCACTTGTCCTGGCTGAGTACCAGTGGTGGCCTGTGTCATATTAGAGAAACTGACACAGAATGACAGCAGAAGCCCACTGTGACATAATCTCACGTAATCACAACATAAAACATTTAGTTTGATAAATTACTGAGATACAGGCGTCAAAGTAGTGATCTGAGAGCAATGATTTGATTAAATACAGATTGTGATGTCCTGAGAGATCAGGAGCTGTTCTCTTGGAGCTTTTGAGGCGTGGGTGCAGGAAATTAAGACTGTAAAGCCTCGTTTTCCAACTTAACTTCGGTGTACTCAGTCTTCTCACAACAGGTCAACTTGCAGACAGAAGGTAAACAAAACCAAAATTCAAATTCTAGTCCGCTGTCTTACTGATCGCATAACTAAAGCCCTGTTCCTCTCTGCACACCTCATGTTGCTTCTCAGCATACGCTGTTTCACTTCACTCTCAGCTCCCTCATTAGGGCAGTCAGCTTATAAGGTTCAGCTGGGCAGCCACCATCGTGCTGGCTACCTTGCTGACTATGGGTTTTGTAGTCTTTTAATGGATGCCATGATGGTTTGTAGTCCTTGTTGCACCCACCAGGAGGGAATGCATCTCCCCTCTATGACACTACCTTTCATAACATTACAAGATACTGTATATTTAAAGTGTGTTAAATCTGCAGTTCTTGATCAGATCTGAATATTTCTTCCACCACTGATGGAAAGTATAGAATTTTAGGCAACCACTGATTACTCGTGGTGATGATTTATGCAACAGTAAATGCATAGCAGCTTGGGAGACACACCTCCATCACTGGAGCTGCAAATGGCATTCAACTCGTCTGTCAAAGTCTAATTTATCACTTTGGCTTGTTTGTGAAAGTCAGAGGTAACACAGCTAAAACATAATTCCTCTTGTTATTGTGCAAGAGGTCAAAATAATGATTTTTTTTCCCACCAAGTGACAGTGACAAAGTTGCTTAGAATCATGAAGGAGCTCTCAAGGAGTGTAAAGCGCTTCCAGTTTCTATAACATTCCTCAAAGTGACGTGTACATTGCTTTTTAAGGTGACATAAATGCATCAGCCAGCAATATCCGGCTTGTGCATCCCCCCCCTCCTCCAGCCTGGCAGAGCCTTAACGGCCGAGCTGGCGACATGCATCAAACCAAGCCGAAGTGACGCAGCCTGACACGTGTGACATTGATATTCATGGCGATCACGCAGGTCATTTAGGCCCATAGTAGGGGGAATTATGCAGAAAGTGCAGAGTGATGCAGAATTGCCAGACTAGGCAGCGTCTGGGACCAGAAGATGCCCTTGGATCGTTCCCTTTAGTGGACTCCAGCATAGTCTCAGGAGTGTGTGTGTGTGTGTGTGTGTGTGTGTGTGTGTGTGTCTCTGCATGTGTGTTCGTGGATGTGTGCCAATTTGTCACCATCTCAATATGTCTTCATGCTGATGAAGGTCTCGTAGACCAAAATATCAGTTGCTCCTTATGAATATGTAAACAGTGAGATGAGGACGGCCACTTGAAGGAGTTGGACAAATTTGTCCTTGTCGGAACATCTTAACGCAGGAATCATACAATGTTTCTCATTTGAGGCCTTAGCATCTAATACACACACACACACACACACACACACACACACACACACACACACACACACACACACACACAAACCTGATGCTCAAAAAAGCTGCGATATACATGAATGACAAAAAAAAGAGGGAATCCTGCAGAAAATATGCAGCAACAAGAAAACTGTAGGACTACTTTATTTTTTTTTTTTTTTACACCCCAAACTTTTCCCAGCCGCTGAAGCACATCCTTAAATTTGAGGCAAAAACGTCAGATGGGTTTTGTGAAAAATAGTGAAATTTGCATATTGTGCTTGACAGAGTCATCCCATCTCTCAGCAGAAATGTATCAGCAACGCTGCAGTGTGGAGCAAATGGAAGCGATTCCAGTCACCACAGTCTGTTCATGTCATTCTCTAACTAGGTCACACAGACTGGGAGATCGGCGATGCTAAATGGCATCATTACTTTGCTAAGTGCACACCCTCTTTTGTCTTTTTGTGCATTTCAGTTATACTTTTCAAAATGCTTTTTATTCCGGATGGCAATTTGCAGAGCAGCAAAATAAAGGGGGATGAAGCAAGCGGGACACAAAGTGGGCCTGATCTGATGTTCTGGGGTCTTTGCACTATTATCAGAGGATCAAGCATCACATTCTTTGATCTGGGGTGATTTGGGGGAACTCTCAAGTGAGGTCATCGAGACTACAGACGGTGGCTGGTATCAAAGTGATTGGGTTATGAATGGGAGCACAGTCTTCACAGGAAATACCAAACTGGCCTGGATTCATGCTTCTGAATAATCCACAAAAAAAAAAAATAAAAAATCTGGCAATACCAAAATGCTACTGATGTCACTGAGTTTTATTTGGCTCAGTTGGTCATCAAAAGGATTCTGCAGATTTGATCACAGCATTTCTAATGCATAATGTAATGGGTAAGACACGAAAGGAGACAAAATGGTAGAATTGTGTGTAATTTGTAGGGAGGCTGTCTTCGGAATTACAAGTCAGAAACGTAAGCAAAAATGAGGCCCAAGACTTTCCTTTTTAAAGTGTGCAGCATCGTAAAAACACTGTTAACACCTTCTGCTTTGGGAAAAATACATTTGCACATCACATCAGGAATCATCCTCAGAAATTCTACATAATGCACCTGAATGAGAATCTTGCGCCTTAGTTTTAGAAGACACACCTTCATCAGTGGAGCTGCAAATGACGTTCAACTCTCAAAATCTAATTTTTCACTTTGGCTCGTTTGTGAAAGTCATAGCATGTCTAATGCATCGTGTAATGTAATGGGTAATGAAGAAATGAAAGGAGATAAAAGCATGTGTGAAATGTGTTTTAGCAGAAACAACAGGAGTTTTGCACAAGCTGTAGTTTGTTTGTGGCTTCATTGCACCAATTTCACAGTAGAATAGTGGGTAATTTGTATGGAGAGGGTCCTCAGGGCAGAAACGTTTTACTACACCATTAGCAAAACTAATTTGACTAGTCTTTTGTAGAGTGTGTTTTCTGATGTGCAGCATCTTAAACATTGTGTGCTTTGAGAAAAATACATTTGTCATCACTTGAGTGGTCATCCTCATATATTCTTATCAGGCACGGATGTTACACAAAAATTACACAGTGGTGAAATACCACAGCGTGAGGGTCGCCCTGTTCTCTGCTTAAGTGTAAAAGTCACAGATGTAGAACTAGCTAGAAGAGAGATTCCTTTATGGCATGCTGAAGGCTCTTCTAGTCAGCGCAGATCTGTGGCGCAGAGGCCATCGTCTGGTTAGTGTCGACTCTTAAACGTTCTAAAAATGGGAAGTGTTTACAGTGCCGTGCTCTTTATGAGCCCATATGGGCCGGTCAGGTCTGTTTCCAGTCAGACTCTTACAAGACCTCTCTGCTTTCACTTTTCTCCTCGAACATGACGGATGGTCCCTGTTGACAGCCGTTTAAGATCAAGGAAGTTCAGTGGTATCACCAGAGGTGTGCTTTCAACCTGCCACATGGTCTCCATTTACCTGCTGTAGTTCTTGTTAATGGGGAAAACTCAGGTGCTGTAGTTTGCTTGAAAAAATATTGACTTTCATTCAATGTTCATGTTTACATACAGTATGTGTGACATTTTTAAATGTCCTCTTGGAATAACTTATGCAAGAAACACATAGGCAGTGTGGCTACTTAAAGATGTATAAATGGGTCAAAAATGAGCTTGCAAATGTACACATCAACAGCTTTTAACGTAATCTAAAAATGTTAAATGCAAATATGACTGAGCGATAACTAAACTACTTCAGTTTCCTTCCTGAAACATGACAAACAGCTTCAACTGGAAGAGGTTTACATGACTGGGAAGTTCAATGTTTTCCAGTTGCCTGTTTTCCATCTGTCCATCCCGGAACTTTGATACTCTTATTTTACTGTTCCATTCCCCAAAATTGCAACATGTCTGCCTTTTATTTGCAGATAGTTTAAGTTGTACAATCTGTCTGCTCTTGAGAAGGAAATAAACTCATTGGCTGAGTTTAAACTCACTGGGCCAAGCTAAACATCTACATATTTTTCCGACAACAGATCACTCGACTTAAACCCAGTGAAAAATTAAGAAGAAAGGAGGCAACTTCTCATCTTCAAATTATTTAGCAAAGCATTAGATGTTTGAAATATTTTGCAACCTGACCCATGTTTTATGTCTAAACATGATCACTGTCAAGACGTCACATCTGTCCACAACACCTGACTAACACTGCCGTTCACACGGGAACGTCTTGTGATAATCCAATCCAAATGCCAAAGTCTTACACAATACCTGCAAAATCATCACTATATTTATTAAGGATATAGAAGCCCTTGAAATGAACTCCACAAACAATCCCTAGCATCAAAAAGATGCCTACATTTACATTTGTTAAAATAAACAGGGTTAGGTGTGCTTTGTGCTTTGCTCACCCACCAGACGAGTCGTCGTTATGCTGAGTGGCTGCATAGGAATCATCTTTTAAAAAAAGCTTGCAAGAGTTCACATTTACATTAAACAATGGAAATTTATTCTTGAGAGAGGCCTGTGATAAAGCCGTATAAAGGAATTCAATGAGGTTTTTCTGCAAAGACCAAAAGTGGGTCATAGGATTATGTGAAAGTATTTCACAAACAATTGTCTTCCTAATGCCTCAAATCTTGACTGCCCTGCTGGATTATATGAAGAAAAGAAGCACACATTATAAACATGGACAGAAAATAAAAAAATTTGGTCAAGATGGATCTCCATATGAATCCAGTGGAGTCACATTTCTTCACGTCAGGAAGAGGCATATAGGAGGAAACTCTGGTCAAAGTTAAATGTTTTGTAACACATTTTGCTGTCTTTTGAACAACAATTCAAAGCTGTTTGAACACAGCTTTACCTTTCCGCACCCCCACTCTAATGCGTTGCCAAGGCCAAAGGTTATTAGATCATATGTCACACCTTGACAGCTTCACTCTCCTGTTTCAGCAATGAGATACCTGGGCCACGTCCCTGTGGTCATCCTCAAATATGCGCTCCCATGAGCCCCACACTTTGGAGTCAAAAAGCAATCAGCTTGCCAAGACATGAGCTGAAGTTCATCACTGTCCCCGCTTGCCAATAAACTGTTTAAAGTTGCAATGTGACTGACTGTATTTGAAGATTTTCAAAGGGTGTGAATTCAGCAAAGGCAACACTTGTTTAAATATTGATAAGAAAAGTGGTGGCTATAGGCTGTGCTCATTATTTATAGAACTTCATGTCACAGAATTTAACAGTATGAATTAGATGAGTCAATATTTAATCTGTTCAAAGATAAACTGTAAAGTAAAGCTACCTTTAAAGTCTAAAATGCAAAACAATCCATTTTTATTAAAAGTTACGCTCCGTAAGATTTTCTCTGTAATAGCCATTCAATGTATTTACATTGAGTAATTATCTCTCTATATAGTTTTATTGGTTGTGGGGGTGATAACAGCCTCAGTATTGACCATTAACTGTCTTTACACCGTAGAAAAGCTGTATTAAGCTACTGCTAATGCGAACTGAACATTTCCTACTGCCACTGCTTTTATTGTGAAGCAGCCACAGGAAACAATGTATCTGTTGCCGCGGTTACTCGTGCTGTGTACAGCATGAAATGAAATCATGTTCGCAATTATTTTTGTAAAGTTGTTGAGTAAAGAGTTTGTTTGGCTGCACTGTAAACAGACACCAGTTGCTTTTCTGCTGCACTTCTGACAAATTAGCTGCTCACTGAGTATTTCCTGTCCACACTTGCTGTTACCACAGTAACCACGGGTGTTGCCAAATCAACCAGGGCTGAAATCTTAAGGACACACAAAAATGATTAGGTTATTTGACTCTTTGGAAAACTTTGATTATAAGAAGATGATATAAGAAGCTGAATTATTCCCCATCAGTTACCTGGCTCACTTTAAGTTTATTGATGTAACCCTGCCAGTGATCCTGGATTAGTGTCCCTGCGAGGCTCTTTGTGACAAGAGGGCCCCGAGTGGGGATCTGCATGTACCGAGAGCCTCGCTCGAGTTGTTTTACAAGGTCAACAGTCCCACCTGAAACCACAGATGACATGGACAACTAGTTCAAGGACTCTTGACGGCGTCCGAGAATAAATGAAAAGCCTCGTTCCAGATTCAGAAAGCCATCAGGGACCAGCAGGGTCAATAAAATTGAGGGGCAAACAGTGCAGTCGGAGAGAATGTGGCCTTTTATGTTTCACTGAAAAATGAGGAGAGTCATTGACTCATGCCAAACCTTTTACGTTTCTCTCACTCGTGTTATGACTTTGTTTGTCATCTCCTGGTCCTTGGATGCCCCTTATACCTCAATATGTTACACTGAGAGTGAGCTATAAACATAAAGAGTGAGAGGAAGGATGGACATATGGAAAGCTGTGTCCTCACTGCAAAACATGCTGGACTATGGAAAGGGGAAAGGGTCAGTTTGAGGGGGAAGTGATCTCTTTACATGTATTTGGGTACAAACTAAGAAATGCAAACCCTATTTTAAGCATGTTAAATTGCCCCTCAAGAGCTTTGATTATAAGTAAGATAAATACATTGAACTAAACATCTTGGACATTAACTTCTGGCTTCTAAAGTAGGAATATTACCTTCTGCATTTAAAAAGTGGAATGATAAGCACACTGAAACTTACATTAGCAAGGGGGAAGGGTTGTTGTTCTAACCACATGCAGCCACCCACCATCATTCCCCTTAAATCAGCCTCCTCTGCACCACTGTTTATCCTCTGGACAAAAACAGTCACCTCACACCGACTTTTTCCTTGCCGGTCATATTTAGATTGCCGTGACAGCCTACCTGAGCTATCTGGGCCATGGTAAACTTTCGTGGGCCCCGTTTACTCCTCTGGCTCCAATAATCATCACAAGACGCTTCAGCCTCCTGCAAAGGAGACATTATTTACGCTTGCCTCAGCTGGGGTACAAACAGGACATGCTCGCTCAGAGCCTCTTACATTTTAGGTTTTACAAACAAAGCACATTTTGGATTCTGCACTCACACACACACACACACACACATGCTAGTTTTCATCTTATTATATTGTTTGTTGCATGACCGCTAGATAATACTTGTGGTAACAAAATTATGATGAGCATTTGGAACAGGTTTTTCAGGTAAACCCATTTCCTGAGCCTAACTTTGTATTTTGTTTAGACACAATCAGTGCGATTTGCCTCCGAGCCAGGACAAAATGTTCCCTTGCCCTTGTTTTTATTGCTCAAATTAATGTTTAAAGTAGTGGAAAGGCAATTACGGTGCGATTTTCAACAATAATAAAACCCAAGTAGTAAGATTACTTATGTCAAATAAACACTTTTGCAACAAGGTCTTTATACTTAGCTCTCAAAAGGGCAAAAGTGTTGATTAAAAAAAATTAAAAAAAGACTTGATTAAATTTCTATTATGTTTGCATTTGCCACGTAATGACTCGACTGAATACTTTTTCTTAGTGTAAGGAATTACAATTTGAAATTCAGTAACAGTGGTGCAGAACATAAGTCTATTTCTTCACTTTGAATAGTCCACAAACAACCAAAATATTCATATAAAAAAGACACAAATACAGTAGTGAGAGTGAGGTACTATGTATGTATGCATAATTTCACAGGCGTATATACTATGTGTTACCATTCTCCTGTAAATCCTGGGTTTGCTTATTTTGTTGACTCGTTTCAATGTGAGCACAGAGCAGCGACTAACGCACTATCGACATATTCAAGGAGGAAAAAACAAACATTCTGCAAAACCTCAGAGAGTGCTGATTCTAAACATTTGATGGCATGTTCACATATATTAGGCAGCCCCCACCCCAACCACTTATTTCCATTCTCTCTCCACACACCACACCACTCTGGTGTGAATTTGCATCTATTCGTGCCCACTTTTTGGGGGATTTGACTGTTTTTATGGACCCTAAAAATAAAATTACTCAATAAAATATTTTATTTTTCCCACCAGAATTAAATTCCACATTGGCATTGTGGAGAAGGCATCGAAACAGCATTTAGACCACCAGATAGAATGTACAGATAACTATTTTACCGGTTTATTAAATATTGAAAAGACATTTTGCAGCCTTTTTGGTGGCTAGTCAAACATTTGTTAGGGAGGATGAGGTTGTATAGGGGAATTAAGACTTGTGATCTCAGTGAAATCCTGTTTATGGCCCTGACTTTAAAGTTGCTAGCTTGGTAGGGTGTGTGAACGCTGCAGCTTCACAGTGAGTACAGGCTAAGCTAGCTGTTGATGGTCAGTAAATACCTTCAAAACATAGGCACATGTAGGTGTAGCAGCCTCAGAGTTGTTGGAAGGCACCTCTGAGTAACAGAAGTAATGTAACTAACTCTTTGTAAGTAAGAAAGTAACTTGCACAACACTGTTCACCATATATAGCCTACGATCATTTGCATGATGATTTATGCTGCGAACGCACAACACATGCACGCACCAGGTGACAATCTTCTGAAAAAACTATTTGAATAGCAAATAGGCTCTGCTGTTGTTGGTGCCCAGAGAGGAGGTGATGTTTTGACAAGAGTAAAAAAAGGAGTGATGAGTGAAGACAGCACAAGGCGACAAAGACAAGGGAGGGGGAGAGAAAGCAAGGTGGCCACCAGCTGGGAGGGAAAAATAGCGAGATTGTATATGTATGTGCAGATGCAGGGCTGGTACAGCGAGGAAGACAGTAAAATGTATGTGTTCAGGCATGGGAGCTGTACAGCAAGAGAGGGAGGAATGAAGAAATGAATGTATGCATGCATGCAGGGGGTGGTGGGAAAGAGAGGGGAAGAGAAAAGCTAAAACAAGACTGCTATACAGACAAAGAGGGAGGAAGAGGAAGAAATAGACTTAAGAGAGTGGACAATGATGAAGAGACAATAAGGGACAAAGAAAAAGAGACAGAGCTGGAGCTCGCTCGCTGTGTTTATAGGTCCCAGATGTCCGGAGGTAATTGTGCAGAGGGATTGCTCTGCAGACATCTGGCTGCTGAAAGCTCAATATTCTTTCACACAGACACACACTCAAATAAATCCATCTCAAGAGCTCCACATAATCCCATTGGACGCATTGCTTAAAGCATGTAACCTGGGCTAATTTAAATCACTTCAGGTTTCCCCTCTGATGGAATTCACCAATTACAGAGGATTATTTTGAGAGTTCGCCTGAATCTCCCTTAAAATTGACCTTTAATTTGAAAAGTCTAGAAGTTTCACTTAAATGTCAAACTTTGATGTTAATTCTGAGTTTAATGTACAATACTACAGAATACAAGCAAAGAATTAAATTAATTGCAACTTTTGGTTTTGATGGATGGTGTTGTTTGGCTGTGCATCTTTGTCAGCTCTGTAAATGAAAAAGTTCCACTCTTTTTCCTCCTGGCATCAATTTTGTCTGCCAGCTCAGGTAGACTGGGATTCTGTTCAAGATGGGGTGGACTGTTTGATGCTGTTGCCATGTTCTCAGTTTCTCACTCTCTTGAAAATGTGCACTGATGCCCGCAGTCCACCTTGAGGAGCCAGACTGGAGCTCTTTCTATTCCAATCCGTTGTCTTTCAAGTCTGCCAGTCCATGTGTGCCTTTGGGAAGTGATGTTGAAATTCGACCGGTAGAATACCTTTGAAAATATCTGAAATGTTTGTATAATGTATTATTGAATTTTGGTTATCGTAGCAACACTGCCGCAACTGATTCATTCATCTCCTTTAAAAATTTGGCTTCAGCTGTACTTGAGGCGTCTAGCTGACACATTCTAGTCTACATGCCTCTATCTGCAGTTAGCCAATCATAAGTGATGAGCACCATTAGCTGGACCGCTACCTGCGATTCTAATTAAAGTTTTAATCAAGGGCAGACAGATTACCACTGTGATTTCTAACAGAGCGTTCTCGATCATTTCTTCCCTCAAGTAAGTTGTGGGTAATGCAACTATTTGGTGTGAACCTTAGACCTCTTCATATTTAAATCAACTATTGGAATCCAATAAAACTGCTACTCACTCATATTACTCTCTTTGCACAATAGTCCTAAAATAGGTCTTCTTTAATACTTGATACATACAGAGATTTTTCCTTAGAAACAGTCATTGTGGCATCAGTAACTTCAACACTGAGAACACACACTTTAGAGATATTCTGCCAAAGCATTTTGGCGGAGACTTCTAAAAAGTAGAATTGGCCTTGCAGGCTGCATTTTAAAAGCTAGGTCTTAAAGGCAGTAGGTACAAAGTGATACTAGCTACAGGCTGCTAAATATACAAGCAGTCTGTTAGGCAGCAGAGCGCCATGCTAAGCTTCCCAGGAAGCCAAGCTAGAGCAGGTAGCTGCCAGACAATACCAGATGCCTGACAGGAAGTAAAACCATACAGGGGCAGTCTGGCAGGCAGTTAGATATGAATTTAGCCTCCCAGGCAGTCAGGAATACCAGATTGCCTTTAGAGTGCCATATGCCCGACAGAAAGCAAAAGTACTATAGGGACAGGTTATTGAGTTATCTAGTATTTCCTGGCTTTCTTTCTCTGCTAAGTGGCCAGTGCTGGTGCGTGCCTGTGCTGTACTTTAGTGTGGCCTGTAGACAACCATAACATGGCTGTTCTTGGATTTTCTGTGCACAAAGCTGTTTCTTGTTAAACTCCTACCAGGCACGTGAACCCTTATCTGGGCTAAAAACCATTCTTGTGCACAGAAATGGGCTTGAAAGATGCGTACAACTTATCTTTCAAAGTTGCATTTGATAAAAACCACTTGAGACATATGCATAAGACAACGCCATCACTGGACAGGAATGTCAATATTGGACAATTTTACAAAACCCAGGATTATCTTCAGTGACGGTTTTTTATGTGCAATGCCAATTTTTGGGGCTGGCATTGTTACGTGATGTTTTGGGAGGAGGACCCAAGTGCAGACAGCTGAGGAGGCTCAACCAGTTTTAACCCTTTATTGAAAGCTTTCTTACTGGAACACATCCAGCATCAGACACGCAACACAGAACAACAAACCAACAAAGACCAAAGCACAGAGACTGGTATAAGTAATGACAAGACTAACGAGGAAACCAGGGGCAGGTGAGTAATAGGGAACAGGTGACAACACTCAAGGGCAGAGACACCAGGGCAGGAACACACTGGAAACATGACAGACCAAACTTCAAAATAAAACAAGAACCAACAAAGAGTCCACATCATGCGACAATGGTTAATTTATAGTTTTGTCATTTTTGATCCTCCTTCTTAAAATGCAAAGACGTGATGCGAGGAAAGATGAATGCAATAGGTTCTTGCTATCACATTTCTATCTGCAGAAGCTTCTCAGAAAATGTTACTTGACTTGACTTGATAGGCGGGTCATTTTTAGCTGAAACTCTGTCACTCTCCTGACATTTTTCTTTTGTCGTTTGCTTTTTTATGTTGAGTGGCGTTTTAAACCATCTCTCTCTGAAAGACTGGACATCAGAGAGACAGTTTCCAGACTTTCCAGGATTTGGAGGTGCTTCGTGAATAAAGTGCCTTCCTTCCAGTTCTACCAAACTATTCTATCTTTCTGTAAATGCATGTCACAGAGTATTTAGATTACACTTTTCAAACTTTAAAAAAATACTAGAGAGCTCTCTTGGAGAAGACATATTTGTAAAGTATTTAACATACAGATGATGCTACAGTTAAAACTGCAGCTTGTGATGATAATGATCCTCTTAATATAACTTATTGCTCTGGCTTGAGGTACCTTATTTGCATCAGTGTACTTTGTGGTTTCATGGTTTTCACGAACTCTTGTGGTGTTCTATCATTCTGTTTCATTGCTCTGCTTCTTTTTGCATTCATGCACACATATAAAGACACACACATCAAAAAACCCCCAACAATGTAGTTTTGAGGTCCCTGCAGGAAGAACTGTTATGACGCTGGTGTAGCAGGGCAGCTTGTCCCTGAGGAAAGTAATGGCCTGCCCTGGAAAGTCATATAAAAGAACTTCACACAAACACACAGGGAAGCAAGAAAGAGGATTTAAAAATTAATTACTTTCCATCTTATCTTTGTACATACATATTAAGCTGCTGAGATGATATCAGTTTTATTGTAAGGAGCGGAAAACATACAGTATCTCGTTCTTGATAGAATCCTTGTCTAGGGCAATTCAAGGAGGGAAAAAGGAGAGTGAAAATATTAGCATTGATTGGGAATTCAAAGGATGTTTTATGGTTTTTAAATGCTTATCCTGCTGATTAGATATCAACCCTCCTTCAAAAAGCTACAGCAAGTCAACAGCGAATGCGAAACATGCAAGCTTTTCTATTTACTGTCATGTCCGACATTAATTATTCAGATTCCTGGAACTTTTCATATGCTCTGAGCCAATGCGTTCACACGTGTATCAACACCACCTCCACCTCCACCTGAGGCACAGAGAGATTACCAAGGAAGACACCATTCTGAAATATTTAATGTATTCCTCCTGTTGTTTCCTGCGTCAGAGTTATAGGAAAGGACAAGGAGCTTTAGCTGGCCTTCCCGGGAAGTCGTGACTAAACTGGAGGAAGACAAATGCTCCCTCCCACCTCTGTATCCCACTGTTCAGCCGAAAGGTACACAGTGTGAATAAGTCTTCAAATGGATTATACACAGTGGACCTAGGAGCGGTTAAAGTTTGAGTGGAAAAACAAAATTATGTACTTTCTTTGATCTGAGGCACATTTAGCAGGAAAAACGGATGTGTCACCCAAAATGTATTTTTACATTGCACTTGGTTGCTGCTCGCTTGCATGATCAAGCGACCACATCAAAGGAAATACAGAGGGCTACTAAAATCCTTTTTTCTGTTGGTTGCTATTTTTTATTTTATGGTCCAGAGCTGTAACTTTGGATGTCATCCTAATTTAAACCTATGAAGTTAGAAAATTAACCCATACCATCACATCGCTTGTGGTTATATGATGTGATCTGAGACAAAATAGTTTGAAAAGAAGAAAGAAAGTGAAGACATCAGTTTCATCTTTTTTCCCCCTTCCTTTACTTTGTGCTCCTCTCCTCTTCAGTCCTGTCCTCGCTCTTGATCAGTGGAGCAGGAAATAGATCTCACAGGAGCAGTGATGTAACCAAGTTATTATCTAATGGCCAATTGAAAATGGTCCAATTTACATCAAGCGCAACTTGATGTGAATGACCTTCTGTATTAGCGCGCTCACCGCCGTCAAACATCCTGTTAGCGATACACCCGCAATCAGCTTTGCACTTTGCCATGTCACATCGATATGGCTTGCTATGTGAACAAGTCTGAGAAGATGGACACACACACACACACACACACACACACATATATATATGCATACACAATTCTGACCACTCAGACCAAGGGTTGTGACAAGGTGTCGAGACAGCGCTACTTTGCCAGTGGCTCTCGGGTCCTTGGGGGATGGCCGGGGAAAAAGACTGTCACCAACTTTGTGTGTGTGTGTGCGTGCGTGCATGTGTGTCCTTAACTTGTGTCGCTTTTTAGCAACAGTGAGAGACAGTGGCTTGAGGACCATTAGTGATATAACCCATGGCAGCCATGTAACAACACAAGGTCATTATATCCAAAATACAGACTTAATGATAGCTGGATGTACAGTAGAAGTGAGGAGTGAGGATTGCGGGATAATAATGAGCTCTTTTAGAGCGTTATTTCACTACTGCTGGAGCCCCCCCCCCTTCCAGAGCCAGAGATCCCGAGTCATTAGCGGTTCAGCTCCAATGATAGTTCAGTGCAGTTCAGTCTGATAATTTTGATTTAGATGAAAGCCACATACTGACAGAGGGCTCTTTATTCCCGGTCTTCTATGTATGTGCTCAAAAGGGAAAGAAAGCAAAAGGAAATGAACCTCCAGTGTCCCATATAAAAACATTTTTTTTTCTTTTCACAAATTGTGCTAGCCCGGTTCATTTCCCAAATGAAGTTGTGCATTTTGACAGTTTACATTGCATCATCAGTGTTTGGGTTTTGCTGAAGGACCAGGGATTTTTCCCCTCCATATGGTGGATATTTGCAGCTGTCGATGAAGGAAATGAAAAACTTGAGATGCAAGAATTGTGTGTGCTTACACTTTAATGGAAGCCATCCGTTAGTGACAAGCTAACAATCTAGCTTCATGATTGGCAGTAACGACTCATGATGCATGGTATCCAACAAATCCTCTCATCATCTGCATCTGATATTTATCAGCATTGAGAATCCTGGCCATCTCCAAAGAGTGTTTTGTTTAGGGTCACTGAACATAAATTAACTATCCAAGATTATAGGAATTTCATTAGTGCATTTTGTTTTAGGATTTTCAACAGTGACTTGAATGAAAGCAGGAAATCTGTTTTTTAAACATAATGCACATGAACTCTGTGTCAGCCCTGATCGCCCGCATGCCTTCCCTTTCCCCCGGGGGTGTATTACTCTCAGCTCTGCACTGTACAGCAGATTGTGTGAATCACATGTTAACAGTCCACAGGCCTGAGTCCACACAATTCACACTTTATTTCTCCTGCTGACGATGAGCATGTTTGAAAATCTCTGTTGGGAAGTGACACATCATTGCTATGCTAGCGTGGAACCTTTCTGCCAGTGCGTGGCACGCTGGCTGATCACACACACTCAGTACGAACTGTTAAGTCCCAATTATTGCCACGCTATGAGGAAACACATTATAAAGCTGCACATTTGTCAAATAATCGCAGGTTTTTGAACACATCTTATGTAACTTTTTCAAAAAGGACTGTTAAGTTCAATAGTTTTGCCCCATAAAATGAAATAACCATCATATTTTTTTTGTGGTTTGGCATACAACAAAATGCCTAGCGGCCTATTGCAGTTTGGCATGAACACATTCAACAAAGCAAGGCAGTGTTTAACATGAAAAGAGGGGGAAAAAAGAAGTAATCATCTAATTCAACAGCATTTTTTCCCTTGAAATGATTTAACAGAAACACAATATGTTACCTAACATATGTACCTATTTATGGAATAACTCAAGTTAGTGTGTTTAAGTGGCAACAATTTCTTCCTAATAAACACACCTTTATTCTTTGTTTAACACTGAACCGGGTCCTGAAAACCTGTTAAAGCAGCTTGCAAGTGGCCTTTAGCCATCCTGGCAGATGGGAAATCACTGAACACTGTTATCTATGAGGGCCGATCAATACCTGCAACTAAATGTTTACTTGTAATGTTATTACAGGCTACCATAATTCACTGGGACGAGGAGCACAACGATAAGGGCAGTACCTGAGCTATGTATACAAATATCAAAGTAATAAATGTACTGTAAATTGTACTAGTTACAAACAAGGTAAGTAAATATTCGTAAAAGTTCAAAAGTTCTTAAAATGGTCATGTCCCCAATGTATTAGGGCCACTGTAAAAGACAAATAGATTTCAAGATGGAAGTCATAATATTATATGATTTTAAGGTTGTGGGAGAAAAGGATTCTTGAAGCAACCTTTTGCTCGAAATACTGTGACTTTATTTTCAAAATATCATCACAAATTTTCTTGTAATATTACGACGTACTCTCAAAATTTCAGACTTAAATTTCAAAATATTACTGCTTTTCTTATAAATCTTTGACTTTATTTCTGAAGTATTCCAAATTTTTATTTTCAATATATTATCATTTCTTGTTGATCCACTCCACTTTATTCCAAACACATTACAACTGAAATGATTGAAATATTGCAAACTTTTTCCATGTAATATTTTGACTTTATTGTTGAAATCTCAAAATTATAGTGTTTTGCTAACCATGGCCCTACTCTGTTATACTTACAGCATGAATACAGCAAAATATATGAAAGAAAAGAAAGATCAAAAGGAGAACTGTATGACCTGAAACCCATGAAGACAAAGTCGGTCATACTCATTGAGACTATCGCAAGCATTTGATGGCAGAATGCGCCCCTGAGCTCCTGGGTGGTTGCTTGATCAAACAGGAGGAATGACAAGAACAGGTCCATGTGTGAAACTTGATGTCGGCAGTTCTGGAGTCACTCAGACCACACGGACTGAGCCAGATTCTCTTTCAGCTGCTAGGGTGGGGAAGTGAAGGAGGAAATTATACCCTCAAATAAACCTCGCTGGGTTCTTCACAGGCCTTTTAGATAACATCTTGGACAGCGAGCCTCCTCATTCAAGAGTGGTTCTTCAGCACCTACGTGAGGTCTTGATTGAAATGGTAATCGCCTGCTTACTACCTCTTTGGTTTATTCTCTTCTCAATTTAGTTGAGTCCTTGAGGACTTCATCAGGCAGCAAAGATTTCCATCAATACATATGGCCTCATTTTTCTTCAAGAACTGTAGTTCTTCTGAATCAAAATCGTTAGCCTGTGACTCTGAGACAGAGCCTCTCTAAGGCACAAAGCACGGAATTAAGAAAAAGAAAAATCAATCATTGAGATTGCAGGCTTAAAGTATTTTTTTCCCCAGATATCAAGGCTTGTTTTCATTCCTTCAGAAGAAGCTATTTGCTGCCAGTCAATTCTATACTTGAAACAACTTGAAAATTGTCACAGCTCCAGCTAGGTAATCCATCATAGTAAACATGAAGCCTTAATTTGGTTTTGCCAGAGTTGGTTTAATCGTTATTTCATTGTGCCATAGTTGAGTGTCTTCATATCAGTGCTGCAATACGTTACGCTCTGCTTACTGCCAATCACCTGACACCCGCAGGAAGGTATATACAGTATGAAAGTCTCTGTCAGGGAATAATCCCTCAAAACATGCCACTTTACACACTTTGTCACATCCATGTGTTCCTATGAAGTGTTTCTTTTGAAGCTGGGGCAGCACTTAATTTTATCTTTAAAAATGTCAACCATAAATGAAAATGCTAATTAAATGTGGCCTGTATTGCACAGTAATTTGGGGACAAACGGTATAAAGTAGACTCAAACTGCACAAATATTCACCTTAACGATGCGTGCCCACGCTGTGATGGAAATGATTAAATCTGGCAAAATATGACAGTTAGGAAGTTGACATTTTGGGATGGTTGATGTACCACTGAGCTGGCCTTTCCAGTGGCAGCTGTAGCAACTCAACTAAGAAATCGAATCTGAAAAATAAAATATGTACATTTTCTGTTCATGCACGCACTTGCACTTAGTTACTATTGATTTGTATTAAATTGTTTATTTTAGCCAGCTACGTTGAAGCTTTTTTCCCCACAAATAACACCTACTGTAATTAATCATAAAAATGCACATTGGCAACTTGCTGCAAAAGTGCAGTACAGTTACTAGCTGACAAGAATAATCAAGTTTACTTTGGCCAAGTCATGCAAACCACAAAGCAGCTACAGTGCTGTACATTCAGACATGTTCTGACTGAGTTCACAGCCTGTTAACATAATGCAAATTATCATTAATAAAAAGTTTACATGTTTATTGTCTTTAGATTTTTGAGTAAGGCTGTGGCTTTTTGCTCTTTACCACAAGGTTATATACATATAAGCTCTTTGTTATCAAGCCAATATATTGGAAAACAAATATTTTTTGCGGATGAGCAAGGCTTGATTCGATTACATTCTTTCATAAACCCCATACACAGGACACAAAACAACACAAATATTCACAAAACAAGTAGACGTGAATTAAAGAAAAAATGCAAAGATATTAAAAATAAACTAGAATAAAACCTTTAAGTTATTATAACTTATTTCCATAGCTTGCCCCAAATTGTGACAACAACAAAGACTATGCCTACTAACACCTATATGGATGGATGGATGGATGTAAGGATGAGGTAAAAAATACATTATCTGGATTAAATAGTTGTGCTGAAGCTGCTAAAAAGCATAGTCAGTGGGCCTGTTTACGCACATTATTAGGAAAAATTAAAAATAGACAGTAACACCTGTGACTGAGCTGTTGCATAAGCCTGTATGAATCCAGTTAAGACACATTTGTTGATTAAAATAGCAGCGCTTCTGTTCAAACAGGTGACTACTAAAAGGGGTGGCTGAGTCGTGAAATAACCGCCGACTCAGAGGCTGATCAGTCCCCGCTCAGGACACCATGCTCACACACTTTGCAAGCACATTAAATCTTTCATTTCATATTTTGGCACCGAACAGTGAAGCTCTTAATTGTATATTACATTGCAGCTGGCATCCCTCTCTACTCATCTCAGTTCCTAACTGTGTAACTGTGCACAGTGAGGAAACCCAATCACACCAATATTTCATTCATTTATCTGTAATTGACACTTGACATTTTCATGCACCGGCACCAGGTTTTGCAGCCCTTGAAAGACAAACCATAGCGTCACCATAAAAACGCCTCATATGGAGATCCCAGCTGTCTGTAGAGCCCAAATAATGTGAAAACGGTGTGTTATTAAAGTAATCCTATGCATAACTTTGCAGTTCAGCACAAAGGCACACAGAGGATTATATCAATTTAAAGTTAAGGCAGTGCAAAGTCCTTGAGAGTAACATAATAAAGAAATAAAGCAAGTAGAAACTAAGCTTGTTTTTGCATGTTCTGAACTGCACTTGAAAAACAGCCATTAAGGGTGAATCTCCCTTTCTTCAAAGCCATTACCCACAGACAACTTTTTTCCCAGGCAATATCTTGGTCATTGGGATGTAATGCTGGCCGATTTTATGAGCTCATCCATCACTTTTGTCCACAATCAAACTGCTTAAAGAAGCATTTAGCTCGCGACCTGAAGTTTTGTTGGTTTCTTGATGAGGTAAGCCATGCCAGTTTAAAACCTCTGATTTCTTTTAACTTTTTAACTAGATTTAGCATGGACTTTTTTGTTTGTAAGAGAGTTAAATCAGCTCCATATGTTGAGATAAATAACATTCTCATTGTTGTATGCTAGCATAATAGCTGTTCAGCCTGTAACAGGAAACAGTTGTAGTTCTATTTTGGTGAAATAAAATTCACAAAAGTAAAGCTTACTATAACAAACTGAATTGCTGTTATTACATCCATTCTGTATGTTGCGATTAATAGCATTTCTGTTTGCTAGCATAGCAGGTATTCAGTTTGTAGTAAGCTTTAGTTCTACTTTACTTTAAATTTTTTTGTATTGATGAGCTGTCTTGTTGGCATACACTTATCATTGGGAATGCTGTTTAAATCTACACTCTATTTTGTGGGTTTTGTTTTGGTGAAATAATACTAAATGACCACCCAAAGCATCAAGTACTTCATTGACATTTGAACCAGTTATTTTCATACTTTTTCTACTACCGGGCAAATGTGTATGAGGCCTCTCTTTAGGGCGAGTGTCTTTGATTTGCTCCGAAATGGCAGCTGCCATTGTCATTTGAGCCACACCTGTGAAAAATTAACTTGTCCAACACAGCTGACACCTTTTACATCACCCTTCCTTAGAAAAGAACCCTGCTTCCAGCCATGGTATGCTGTCAGGCCGGCCTCAACCAAAATGCCTCAAACATATTTAGCCTCTTATTGTCCATGTACGTAATCAACAGAATGTTTTGTCATGTGATATATCTTTTTTTCCCTGTGTTTGTTTGTGCACTCTGTTGGTGTTTGTCACTCTGGTGTTTGTGATTCTAGGTCACTGGATTCATTCATTTAAATCCACCAGTGAAGTCAACCTATGCAAATTAGAGCATGTACAGGAGGCTCATATTTTGAGGCAAACGAGGCGAGCACATCCAAAAATACATACTGTAATGCTGAAGAGCTAGAGCAACATTAAATAAAAGTGAGACAGCAGCAAAAGGTCATCCTCTCATTTATGTCCTCCGGTGCTGGCACCCCCTGCGACGCATCTTAAAAACAGCCAGATGCCTGGGTACGTGATAAAAACAGCAAGACTAAGAGAAAGTGTTTAAGAGAAATCCGAAAAATGCCCTCTGGGTTCACAGGTACACACGCTAACAGTGATTGACAGCAACGAGCTAAGAGGACATAGTTTAAATGCCTGAGTTTCAGTTTCTTAATGCACAAAAGAAAATAAGCTCGAACCAAATAAGAGGAACAGGAGGGACCTGGAGAACACAGAAGTGCTGCAGTCACATCCATATTATCTCCTTGAGGATTTGGGGACCTGTTCTGCTGCACAAGCCCAACGTATCAAAGCGTTATCTTTGGAGATGAACTCCTCTCGTCTAACTTCTAACTTTGGTGATGCGTGTGGCATAATCAGATCTGGTTAAGTCGGAGAAGGCTGGGGCTCATTTGTGTAGGTGCAGCAAGGTGGCTAAAAATAGCCCAGAGGGTGATGGAGCAAAAGAGGCTGCATGTGAGAATGCTTGGGACATAAAGTGGCATGTCGCTGCATTTTGTTTTTGAGTGTGTTAAGGAGAGAAGGCGAATAAGCAAGAGAGCCGTTGTGTGGGAGTGGAAAAAGAGATGGGAAATGGTGACGGAAAGAGCAGGATTGAGAGTGTGTGTGTGTGTGTGTGTGTGTGTGTGAAAGAGGGAGAGAGGTGAGGAGAATTGGGGAGAATCCGGCAGAGCAAAGGGAAAGAAGAGGCCAAGCTGCGGGGGCTCGCAGTCTCTTTTCACCAAACTGACAGCAGGCTTGAGCTCCTGCTGAGAAGAAGTGTGTGTGTCCAGTTACACAAATCCCCGTATGCTTGTGCACCTTTGGATGTGTGTGCGAGTGGGGAAGCGTGTGACCTAGCTCACAGCGGATATGACTGGAGCTGGAGCCAACTATGCAGTGTCAAAAGCCCGAGCAGTGTCCTGTTCACCCCTTGAGTACATTATATATCCCACTAAAAAATGCTCCAAGGCATTTAAGCATGATTCACCATGTCGGTTGGACTCACATTTGTCTGTGTGCAACGTTGGGGTGGGGGGGTCGCAAGGGTCTGCATGCAACGCGTTCAAATATCACACGTGTCCGATAGATCATTTGTGGAGGCAGGAGTTCAGAAATTACACCAAATATTGATCCACCGCAGCTGAGTTGGTCAAGTTTGACTGAAAATACATATACACACATGCAAAACCACATCCTGATGATGAGACACGCTGGAAGTGTGTGTGTGTGTGTGTGTGTGTGTGAATGTGGGCATGTACTGTAGGAGTGTGTGATGTTGTCATCAGGAACAAATTAGCCTGGGCTGTGAGATGTGCGGTGGGTGGTATCAAAAAGCACACGCTGGCTTCAATAAGCATGGAAACAGCAAACCATACACACATGCACAGATACAAATATACACAAGACTTTATCCCTGCTCTCACTATATGCAGCCATGTGTACTCGGCCATGTAGTCAAGTCCTAGCAATCATTCCTAAACAAGCTGGGACTCGTGTGTGTGTGTGTGTGTGTGTGTGTGTGTGTGGTATGCTAATCTACAGTATTCATGTGGGTCTCAGTTTTAGCTAAACAACAACAACATAAACCAAACCAATGGCCCCCTTGATTATGTGTAAGTGCGTAAGTGTGTGTGTGTTCCCCTTCCTGGGCCACCATTATTTACTGTGGCCCTCCTGAAAAAGCTGATTTATTACAGGTGCAGGTACAACAATCACTGCTATATAAAACTGTCCCTGATTACATCCTGAACCCCCTGGAGGACTGAAAATGAAAAAGAGAAACATACAGAGTGTGTGTGTTCTTGTCAAACACACTATTCAAATGGAGCATTTCGGGCAGTCATATTATATGTAGCTCTGCTTAAAACTACTGCTAGTTAGGGGATTTTCTTTCTTTTTTTTTACCAAGTGTGACGTGGATTTTAAAACCACAGTAAGAATAAATATTTAATATGTTCCAGATCTTTGAGGAAAAAAATAAAAAAAGGCTAAAAAATGTGCCTTTGTGCCGTGTGGAGAAATATGTGTGTGTGTTTAAATTGTCCTCCTCTCTCGACTCTTGCAGCCTCTATACAACACAGGCCTGTGGGTGAAGAATGACTTAATTGTTTTGACTTCTAATGTCAAGAATACAACAACAGGAACACATGAGGCCCAGAGCCAGGGATGCTCACATATTCTTATAAATGTATACATTTAAAGTTGGCTGAATTAAAAAAGAAAAGAGGCAAATTCCACTGTAAAATGCACGCGAGATTTGCACTCTCTTAAGTTGAGGGATGAAAGTAGTTCAGATACACTCACTTTTTAATTGTCTGTTTTACTGAAATGATGTCTTTTTTTGCTGTTAAGTGCAATATTTTCCTTTTCTTTGAGAGTAATCCGTTTTTTCTTAAATCCACAAGATTAAGGACTGGCTATAATTCCAAATAAGAGGCTTCAAAAATCCACATAAGAGACTTCAGGGACTTAGTGATCTCACCAGGGGATGGTCCTAAGCCCCAAACACACAGTGGAAGTGGACCTCTAAGACTGACAGAGTGGGGGACTCCAGACAGTGGGGGGATGTGACCTATGAGTCACATGCGATTCATGTTTTGGATGGACTTCTGGGACAGATGTGTTGAGAAAGGTTTGTGCCACTTTAAATCTCTCACTTAGATTTCCTGAAAACATAAACAAGTGTTTTAACTGGCGGTCATTTTTAGGGAGACTGAAAAGTAGACAGCAGCTTACTGACAGCAGCAGCTTTGTTCCATTACATCAAAGTTTTTGTTGTTATCGAGTTCTTTATTGATCATTTTGCAGTTGATTTAACACTTGTATTTACTGTATTTTTGTATTTACTGTAATTCACTTTAAATTAATTGTGTTTTCTTAAAGGAAACAATATAAATGAAGACTAAAGCCTTCCCTGGGGCCCCCACCCATAGAAAGAAGTCTCATAAACTGAGCATTACAGTATATGGTAACCCAAAATAAAAAAGAAATCTATAGTTTTAAATAAATACTAAAATTACGACAGAATTTTGACAAAACATGAACAGATGATCCAACAGACATTTAAGTTTATTAATTTGGGATCCCTTTAGGAGCCACTTAGTTTGCTTATGCCTCAGGCTGCTCTTCAAACAAAAGAATCAGTCAGCCAGGCGTACAGTGCTGTGTTTTAGGGCTGCCAAATACCACCCTGTTGGAAAGCCTTATAATCTGTTGTTTTGTCCAACTGTCTATCCTGTCCAAACATGTACTCTAACACATTTGAGGTATCATCTCTGGTGTTCTGTAGAATGTCTTTCTTTGTGGTTGAAATTTGAAAGAGAGCTATATGATGTGTGCAGTTTGTAACTCTGAAAAATGCATCTGCCAAAACACTTTTTGACTTCAAAACTTTTTGACCCAACATTTGCTGCAGTTTGAGAAACTCATCATCAATTTTAAACCGAGATAACTTCAGCATCGCAATAACTGTTTGACCTCCATATCCATCCAAACCTACATAGAATACTGTCAGACTCAGCCTGCATTTGCTATTTCTTTAAAAAAAAAAAAAACTATACAGCCACAGGCTTAACAACACACCATTTTGTGAATGTGGTTGTTTTATTTAAAAATCTGTTGATGATGACATGATATGAGTACAGTAGATAAGAATGTGGCTGTCACTCATGATCCCTGAAGGCCTCTTGTTATCAACAATATGCATATGTCACATTTATGTCAACATGCTCTGCCCTTTGGAGCTCAAAGCAATCAGTTTACTTCATTTAGGCTCCAAGATGGAATATTATAGAAATGCCTGAAGTGCCTACAAGTTCTCCGGTGTTCATGACTTATGTGTAACTTATGAACATGAATTTATTATGATGGCTGGGTTTAAAAAAAAAAAAAGCACAAAAAGCTCAAGGCAGGACACTGTACAAGGCAAATACAGTACAAAACCTGATCTTTTCAGGCATTGTGTTCTGTGTTTACAGCTGTCTTGTTTATTCAGCAATATCCCAGCTAATCTGTGCATTTCAAGATTTATTTTTTACCCATTTCTTTTCTTCACACTTTCCCCTTTTGATCACCGACTGTCCTGCTTCATACCTCTGATCTCAGAATTCTTCAAAGGAACAAAGGAGAAAAATCTGTTTCCTGCAGATACCTTTCATTTTTGTAAAAATGTGTCATTTCTGAAGTGATGATCATTTGCAACAGACTGGATATACTGTATAAAATAAGTGTAATGATTGAATCTGCGTTTGTTTCATGATGGGTCATCTTTCCGCCCTACTGTTGGTCTCTGCAGCCACACCTTGCAGAATACACAACTGAGAAAAGCAAGCAAAAGAGGGAAATGTTGCCGTGCGTGGTGCAATGCATACAGAGATCATTTTAACAGCAAAGGTTTAAAGCTCACTTCTCTAATTGATATGACATAGATGTACTTCTGAGAAGGAGGGAAACATCTCATCTTTTTATGCTTTGCCTGACAGCTCTTTGAAGAAGACGAACAAGATAGCTGGGCTCCACTGCAGTGGTAGTACTGATGTTGGCACACCATAAAACATTTAATTGCACCATCATTCAGCGGAGGAAGGAACGGATGGCTTGTGCTGCTCTGTCTGCACGTCTTCTCGAGCCACGAAAGCCCATCAGTGATCCTGTTCAATGTTCCAAGTGGGCTGGGCACTTTTCGAAATGGGTCATTAGCTTGCAATATTATTAGAAACACTTTGGGCTACCATCTCATATATCTGCAGTGCAATCACATGAGGAAATTTGTCCTAATGTAGGGAGCACAAGTGTGACTTGTGACTCTCTGTCTTGGAGGGTGTTGCTCTCGCCCTCTTCCTTCCTACTGCACACGATCAAGTCACAGCTGACCTCGCTTCATGCTTGACAAGCTTGCACGGTGTTTCCAAGACATAACGGAGTATTCTCTTATGGGACATACATGCATACATGCAGCGTGCAAGTCACATGTGCATGAATGGGCTTTTCCTCGCTTGTAAAATCCAATTAATTGAATCCATAGAGAGGGGAAGAGGTTCATTGAGCTATGTTTGTTCATTTATTTATTTTTCTCATGGTACTGTATAGGCAATACTTGTATATATGATTAAGGGCAAGGTCATATGTGCTCAGGATCTGAATCGCCTTCACACTCATGAGGGATTCACGGGAAACAATGCATGTATATAATCCAGCCTTAGTGTTACTGTTAATGCAAACCCAGCATTTCCTACTACTGCTAGTTGAAGGTAAAAGCATTCAATACACTGTGGCTTTTATTGTGAAGCAATCAAAGGAAACGCAATGTATTTGTCACCAAGATAACCATTGCCCCGACAAAAAAAGAAAACAGTCATAAATCCTCATGATTTTGATCAAACTGACAAATCCAGCTTTAACACCGGACCTGGCATCTGGTATGCCTTCAGTGTAACATTACCCTCTCTGGAGGTTCAGCTACATTTAACTCACATATGCCAAGAAACTCAATTTCTGGCCTCATTTCAACGTCTAGACATCATATAGGTCATGTAAAATTGCTTTTACGTTTTGGAATATTCGCATTTTCCGCTTAGCGTCACACCTCTGCACATTCATATCATCCAAAATGGGCATAACTAGCCACTCATTGTTGGTGATGTGGCTCGTATCATGTGAAAAAAATATGACGTCAAAGCATTATCCTCTATAAAGTTGAAGGTTTTTTTTGTACAATTGTCTCAAAACTTAAGAATCTGTCTAATTCAATTACTGCCCCTTTATGCTCAGTAAGGATTCTAATAACGTTAATCACGAAGAGATAATGGCTTTTCTTTGGATGCACTGTACTTTATGAAAGAGTAAATGTTCCCCAATTGATTTAAGATGAAAAAAGGTCTTTCCAAGAGAACAGAACAAATCAATTCTATTCATAAAACACAATCTATTTCTGCCCTTGTTCCAACGTTACCCACCATTTAATCCATCAACTGGTTATGATCTCACTCACACTGTACACTTACCTATATTCCCCCCCAGTCCATTTTCACCATGCTATACTGTATGTGATACCTATATGATAAAATGCTGCACACACTCCATTAAAGGGAGAAATCCTCCTTTTAGATACTTTATATATCATCAATCTGGGATGTTGAACACATTCCAGGAGCCATTTGGTGATGAAGTGCTGTAATTTATAGTTTTTTGGGCACCCACTTTCTCGTAGGCCAGGTAGTGACTTCCTACATTTCCCAGAATGCCAGAGAACATCCAGATGTGACATATGCATGTAGGGAAATTAATAGCAATAGCATTTTGTTTGTAAGACTTTTTTTCCAGAAGAAACCAAACACTTGAAACTCAAGGCTGCATTGCATTCTGGTCTATTGAGGCTATGGGTGTTTTTGCATCTGAACATCAATGCAAAATGGTGGCATCAGAAAGAAAGTGACACAGCCGCCACTGCTCTCAAAACACCTCAGTGTAATGCAACACTGTCTACAACAAACACAACAAAACAGACCCAGAAAATTCCAAAATATATTGTCAGAGGTTTTAACGTTTGCTTTGAGGGAGGATTTTTCTTTTCATACAACAGTTTTTATCCCCTATACCTGAGAGACAGCTCTCAGAACAAAAGATTTAATACAGTACATCCCATGACTAAATTCTTCTGATGTTCAGATGTAAAACTGGGTCACCGGCTTGCTGTCTAAACTGTGTGCCAAGCGAACAACAGGATAGGGGTTCAATGTCCATGGCTTCATAGCAAGCTGCTCTGCTTGGCAGCCAGCATCATAAGATTGCCCCCAGGGTAAAGCTCTGTAACAGAGTACAGTTCAGTCAGGAAGTGGGGGTGTACTGACAGACAAAGTCACCCCTCATAATGGGGCTTCATTCATGGTTGGGGCTCCCGAATACACTACACAGTGTATGGACACTTGATATGGATTAATGTCACTTCACTGCCTTGAATACATGCCCTTTGGTTGTTTTTATGTGCTTGGTTTCTTCTTTTTTTTGTCAAATTGTATTTGTGTCAAAGTGAGGAATTTAAGTAGGTATTTTGTGCCAGTTGTGTCTATTGAATAAAGTAGAAACACCTTTGGCAGCCATTATTGTATCAGTTGACATTTTAATAGACTTGCTATTAAATTAGATGCAATTTTTCCTGCTCTAACATGCTCAATCTTCCACGTCACTTTACAAAAGCATGTGCCTTTCATGCATGTCTGCCTTCCATTGCCCCAGTGCATGCTGGGATAGGCTCCAGCTGCCCTCATGACCCCGAATAGTGAAAATGGGGATAGAAAATGGAAGTTTGGAAGTATGGATGAATGTGCATTTCATTCTTTCTCCCCATCAATTAAACTGACCACAGGTGGACTCAAATGATGGAGAGAATTTTAATGCACCTCACGTCAACTTGTAGTGTCACTGCAGAGGGGTTACATACTCACTACGTCACTTAGCAGCTCCTGGAGAACCAAGGATGCTAGATAAGAAACCCTGGTTGAGAACCACTAGTGAAACAAAACTTCACATTATGTTAAGTCCCAATCTGCTGGCACAAAAGATCTAAATCACCAAGGAGTGTTTCTTTGAAATTAAACATGGCTGTTGTTTGCTTTATATTCAATTCAATTCAGTTTTATTTATATAGCGTTATCTCAGGGCACTTTGTCATAAAGAGCAGGGCTAGACCGACTCCTTATGTGTACAGAGACCCAACAATTCCCACCAAGAGCAAGCACAAGCAACAGTGGCAAGGAAAAACTCCCTTTTAACAGGCAGAAACCTTGAGCAGAACCAGGCTCGGTGGGCGTTCATCTGCCTCGACCGGTTGGGTTGAGAGAGAGAGGGGAGGGAGAGAGCGAGGGAGGGAGCATGAGGAAAGTGAACATGCAGTAGCACAGTGCAGTTCAGTTCTACATACAGATGTAAAGCAGCAGTAGTGGAAATAGTATTTATGTTAATACAAATAAAAGTAATAGCAATTGGCCACAAAACTGGCCAATTTACCACATAATGGAATAAAAAATGAACACCTTTGCAAAATTGTCTTTGACTAACTGCAAGGGAAAGTTTGTCCTCAACCAAGTTTTCAAAACATGGGAAAAAAGACAGATGAAGACAAAAACACACCATTTTCCTCACCCAAGTGAATTTTGGTAAACCCATTAATATAAAAAAACAAAAAAAAAATACTGTTGAAAGCAACTTAAACATACAGTATGTCCTAAATATTAAAGCCAACACACACGACACAACAATTAAACATTTGTGCAAAACTATTTTATTTACAAAACAAAAATGGCACAAAGTGACAGCAGGGCAGCCATATACATGCACAGCTCAGCCGGATGTAGTGCTAGCTTAGATTTACCACATCACAGGTAAACTTCATCCAGTCAGCAAGGACCCTGGAAAAGCACTTTACAGGGCCATGGGCATTTTTAAGATAAAACTACTTCAACTTATGAGTATAGAAGCCTTTTCCCAAGTCTGAACACAAATCATAATGCTATCTGTTCCCAGTACTTTTTTTAACCATAAATTAAGTCTACTCACACAGCATACAGGACACAAAGACTGGTCCCTACTGACAGAAATTTAGCTTTCAGGTCCCATATACTCCTCTGACCCTCTTTGAGCATGATGACTCATTCATGACAACTTGGAACCAGAAACTTTGGCCAGAGGAGAGGACTGTGTTGTCACCAGAGGCTGAAATACACAGCACACCACAACTGCGGTGCAAACTTTCAACATTGCGGTTCAAACTGATGCAACATTGCAGTTCAAACTGATGCAACAACACCATTCCCTCCTCTTACACTCCTGAAAGTAGAACATTTCCTAGTTTCACGATGTCTTGAATGCACCATCTACATGCCACCCAGTGCTTGTTTGCTGCACCTGAGCTTTTCAGCATGTGTGTAAATGTCTGCGTTCAGTGCACCTTGATGAATAAAATGGAGCTCAGTGAGGGTTTGTCTTTGGGAACCTTGTATCACACATGTGGCTCCATGTGACACTCTGGCCTTCGCTGTGTGGTCCATAATTAGTCCATTATTGGCTTCCCCCACGATTCACAATCCAAGTGTTAACAAAACAGAGCTTGGCCTCTGGATTACTATATTAAGTCAATCACTCAAGCATATTGACAGCATAGTTCAGAATAAGGACATACAGTGAATGATACAAATCTGATGTAAAATGTTCTAAAAGGCTGATGTCTGCCCCTGTGCCAAACAATATATATATATATACACACACACACACACACACACTCACTTCCAAACTGAGGGATCCTGATGACCATACTAAAGCCCTCCAATCAGACAAGACACAGCTTCTGCTGCTTGCCCCTCTCTTCAGCCAGTAAACACTGTGGTATCAGTCGTCCAGTCTGCTCATCACACTCACACTTGGATGTCCTGTCTTTCAGCCTATGTTACATGAGAGTAAAGAGAAAATAAAAAGGAACATGGAAAAGTGGGAGGACAATGACAGAAGGACAGTCAGTTTGGGGGAGTAGCGAGGGACAAAAACAAGGACAGGAGGTAGCAGAGACTGGGCCAGATGGGGTGGAAACATAAACAAACAGGATTTGAAGGTATCAGCCAGCCAGTTCGATGGGTGCTAGGTGTGGGTTCCTGTTGGGTGGGGTCCAGGCTGGTAGGGAGGGGGCAGAGGCAGGGGACAGGTGGTACTGTGAGGGGTGGGAGAGCTAACGTTACAGCTCTGAAACTTGAGTGGAGAGGGTTAGGGCTGGGAGGTGCTGCAGGGGCCGTCAAGGCTGTGTGCGCATCAGCCTGCCAGTTTACTGGCCACCAGAGAAGGTTTCCTCTGGGGTAGGTCCTGGGGGGTGGGGATGTGGTCCCCTGTGATCTCGGTCTTCTCTGGTGCAGCTGTCGGCAACTGCTTGTTCTTTATCTTCGCTTTAGCCATGTTGTAGTCGCCAGAGTCAAAGTACTTTTGCTGCAGAAAGGCATAAGAATCACATTTTAAAGTGTGAACAGGACTAGCACTCGTGAATAATGCGAGCTCCAAATACAGTGAACATTCAATGTTACAAATGTTTTAATTACATTGCAAGGAGAAATTGTCTCCGTAGCGTGCAACACATACAAGTTTGCTGATATAGTTAGAATAAAAACAGCCCATTTTGAAAGACTTCCCTTTTGACCACTGTTAGTGCTATGAAGCATTGTTGAAACTTTTGTTTGTTTACAAGAAAACTCCACAGAACATCTTTAAGCTATAGTTTTTAAGCTTGTTTAGCAAGCAAGATAAATAGATTTAGGGTTGTAACTAATGATTATTTTCTTTATTTCTTTATCAGTTGTTTTTATAATTCATCAAAGGTTTGTGTCAAACGATGTAATATGAGAAAAGCAAGCTGCTCTTTGTATACCTGTAATCACCAAATGTTTGGTTTGGTATGTTTGATTTTGAAAGTCATTAATCAGGTAAAACAATTTGTAACCAATTAATTAACCTACCATTTCAGCACTCTTAAGTCTGTTTTCAGTTCATTTTTTAGTAAGTGGACCTTGAGTTAATATTGTTTTGTCAAACTACATTAGTTTACGTACCTAATAAACTGCCAACTGAATGTAAGTGCCATGTTACAGACTATCCCTTAAGTGATCTCTGAATGACAAACACAGGAGATAACTCACCCCCTTCTGGAGGCGTTTGCGAAGCAGATCAGAGCCCCCGGGTTTATTTCCTAAATTTGGGTATCTGGACTTCAGTTTGGCCTCCTCCGCCTTCTCAGGACTGATCACCTTGTCAGGAATCTCCTGAGGGGGGGAGATGTTAATCATAAACCAGGTAACTTCACTGCAAAACAAGAGAGTGCATTCACCAGGTGCCTCCAGGCTCCCACTGAAACATGTCAGCTGATGGCACTGCGGTATAGAGGTAATGTGACTACATTAGACCTTTGACTAATACAGTAAACAAATGTTTACTAACACCTAACATTTTAACATTTCTGAATAAGATTTATACAACAATGGTTAACTGCCTATTCCTACCAAAGAAAAGCCATAACATAACAAAACAATATTAGCAAAGCACAGAAGTATTTAAATATTCACCAGCCAGTGATAGTGTTAAAATACAGGTTTAAATGACCGGTACTGCATTGTATTGGGGTCTGCTGTCCACATCAACATCAATGTGAAAGAAATGTTGGCTCATGTTTGCTTGACAGCCCCTCACAGGGTAGACATTGTAGAGTTAACCTTCACTGGGTTGAGTGGGTTGGACCGCCGCTTGGGATTAACCGCTAACTAATTTGAATGTGGTGAAAAATAACCGTCGGTTTGTTGTGCGTTACAGCTAGGACAGTAAACTAGGTAGCAATCTAACAATCTAACTAGCAGCACACAAAACTGCGGTAGCTAAAGCGGAATTAAATATATCGTTACTGTAACTAGGCTTCAAACCTGAGCACAGCAATCTGTTGGCTTGAGCTAAGCTAACGTTAGCAGCTGAGCTAACTGTTATCGATTTGCCAATGTGTGAATGCCATCATGACAGTTAGCTTGGCGAATGGCTAACTGCTAACATTAGCAAGCGGTACCTCTGACATTCACACCAACCATCCGAAACATTCGCTCTATTAGTAACCGAAACGGCAAGTCAGCTAACCGATAACTTAATGCAGTTACAAAGTTTAACAAATAAGATTAACTATTCTAACCAGTACCTTCACTACTTAGTAGCTGGTTTTGGATGATACGTCAACAATAACGAGCGCGGGGCGAAGAAGCTAAGCTATATAACGTAGCGTCAGCTATAACAAAGTCGGTGGCGCTACTGGTGCCGTTTAACTGCTAATCAGCTACACAGTCACCTTCTCGTTCACTGGTGTCTCCTCGGCCGTCTGTGTTTCTTCGTTATCCCCCGACATTTCTAAATTATCGTGATCTCAGACAAGAGACTGCTCACTAGTTGTACGACTGATCCACAAATCCCCTGCTCTGACTTTCCGTACCCACACGAGTCCAGCCGAGCGCGCACTCCATCACACGAAATACTACGTCACATGCGGAGACACCATGCGCGCTCATCTTCCGGCACTCCTGCACATTAGCGCTGGGATCGGATTTATTTTGCCTATTATTTTTCATTGCGTAACATACCGATCAGCTGTTAGACCCATGTGCTGTAAGACAAATGCAGATTTCATTCAAATAATCCTCAAATCTGGAGGATGGTGAAAGGTGCACTGATTAACACAGTTCATTTGCTCATGTTTTCCCATACCCATATTTTCTCTTCATTTTCTCTTTCTGGCGGAGACTGAAATATGCGGTTGCTCCGCTCACATTGTGCTAAATTACAGGTGAAATATAGAGCACAGCATACAAATGTGAAACAGACACTTTCAGGTCAACAACAGACTTGTCACCTTGCGACCATTTGCAGCTTTGTGTGCCAAGCTGACATGCAGTACTCATACTGCATGTCAGCTTTTGTAGATTAGGCCTACAGTGTGGTTGGCCGTTCCACGTGTTACAACCTGTAGTCTTATCAGTGTGAAGTGGTAGACAACCGCTGGCTTCAAGCTGCAGCACCCAGCATTAAGGAATATGTCAGTGTGGTGCTACACAGAAACTACCTTTATACCTCTGGTCATCTTTGTTAACAGACGTTAAGTTTGGAAAAGCATCATCTGCTTTTTATGCAGGTACAGACAGATTATATCAAGACCACTTCTTTTGTAATTACTTTCAACAACAGATTTTCTTAAAAGGTTTTTTTTTCTGATAGGTGTGCAAGGTCCATTCACTTTTTTAATTTAAAGACTTCATCTGTACCTTTGTTTTCTTGTAATGATTAAATTGTAATTGTATGTATTCTTAGGAGCACAATGTGCTCCCATTTGTATACAGAACAATGTACTAAAAAATGGGTGTATTTATAGTGGTGTTTTGTACCCAAATACAGTCGCTGACTATTGGCCAAATGTTTGAACCGAGGACATCAGCAGACAATCAGCTGTCACACCCAAGTCATGATTTCTGCCACAGGTGAAGAGCATGGAAATGATGTCATCATCCCTGATTCCTTGTTTGTACTATACTTTTGTTTGCAGAGAAGGTGTGCCATATTTCATTCTTAAATAGCGGCAGAAAACACTTGTGTTTTGTTCCTTTCATTTTGCCTGCCAGTGTGTGACTGTGTGGAGATGTAGTGGTAGAACAGGAAACATGGTGGTAAAAAAGAATAACACAGAGAGGCAGAAGCAGCTTTCAAGATTGCTTTAGAAGATATATAGATATATTTTTTCAGATTTGAATATTAATGTCAAAAATACATACTATGATATACAGTTTGCACTACATCATCTTAGCATGACAGACGTCACAAGTAGTAACTGAAATATTAATTTAAATATTAAATAAACTGATGGTTAAGTAAACTGAAAGTGAATGTGTAAACACTAAACTAAGGTTACTCTTCCTATTGCAACACTTCCAATAAAGTGGTTCTGTAACAGTACAAAAGTATTAGAATATTACTATTTTCTGTTTCATTTCCAGTTATAATGAGAAAAAAAAATCCACAGTGCACTTCTGATGTTCTGCTGTGATGCTTTCAGTTGAATCTAGCTTGATTGCTTGTTCGACTTCTTTAGTGGTCCATGGTATGTGTGGGGTTTTTGTGGGGGGATGAGGGGATGGCGTTGCACCACAGTCTGCCACCCGCTTCCTCTTCCATATGCACTCCCTCTGCTCAGAGCTCAGGAATCACAGGGTCAAAGCTGAGTTCACTTTCAGTTCAATTAAGCTAATCTTCAAGGATTTAAAACTAAATCTTCTACTATTAAAAGGGCCTTGTATTGCATTTATAAAGAAACTAATTGAGACTGAACACTTATTCATTGCATCATGTAGAGGTCCAATTAACATTTTGATTTGAGTAAACAGAGTACAGTAGCCTAGACTCTGTTGAAATAATTTAACTGCTTCTGTAGACAATCACTGGTCTCTACTCTCCTGCCAGACGCTGGAGGGGATACACACAACAGCAGGAAAAAAAATAACCTATCATGTCTGGTAAGGCCTTCTTAACCAGAAGCCCAGGATCTGAAACATACTGTATAACTGTAATCTTTGACCCAACCTCTCTGATCCAAGGTCGTGCACTTAACAGAGAACAAGATTTCATGTCTGACGAGTCTCCCAAGCTCTTAGCGCCCCCCTTTGTCAGTTTTGGGTGACAGAGGGAATGAAACTTAAGATTTTGGGCACAAGCCAGGTAAGTCTTGTTGACTGCTGTCCTTCGCAACCAGCCATGGGCTGAGTAAGAGTCTATCGCTGGCATCGAGGTGAGGGGTGACTGAAGCTTCAGTAATGTGGCCTGCTGGGTGGAAGAGGGAGGGAGTCAGGCCTCAGCAGCGGGGGGAGAATGGTGGGTCAATGGGAGACTCTGTGAAGGACTGGAGCTCGTAGGCAGCACCGCTGTCCACCTCCATGGACTTCCTGGAAAACAGCAGTCGGATGTCCCTATGGAGGTAGATCTTCCCAGACTTAGAACTCTGGAACCTGGTTGGGCATTGGAGAGGGAGAGGATAGACACGGAGGATGAACAGGGGAGGAGAAATGTCACCGCTACTGGATATATTCCACTTTTTCTGTTCACTGGAGACGAAAAATGGCAGTCAACTCACCTCAGATGAACGAGGTAGCGCAAGGTGCGTCCGTGGCCGAGGGGCTTCCTGCTGGTCTGATTGTTTGTGTCACGGCGGACGGGAACAGAGAAGGTCCTCTGGCGTAGGAAGGTCTGGTGTCCGGCTGGCATGGCTCGTAGGTCGTACATCACAACAAACATCTTCACCACCGTCTTGTTGGGGTTGAATAAGGTCTGAGCAGTACAACCAGAGAGCACGGGAGGATTTAGACAGGTTTCTAACTCTTTGTGACGTGAACTCATCGATCTACACCAACACAACAGCACCTTACATGCTGTGAAAGATTCATGAAATTAACATCATACTGTACATATCATCCTAATAATGTAATTTAAGTATATAGAGGAAAATGCCTTTTGAATTCAGAAGTATAAGCACAATAAATAAATAAAAAATGTTACATGATTAATTTTCCTCTATAGCCACTAGGGGTCTCCCTTTCCTTTTGTTACTTGGGGTAATTTGCTCTTTGTTCTCAGCCATGTGTACACCATGATGCAGACATCTTACAGAAATAAATATTTTTAGAACATTTCTACATTTGTGAAAAAGATTCCTCACCACTTGAATGGTTCCTGATGGAGGTACACGGTAGCCCCTTTTCCCCAGGGACTCTAGGTTTATCACACCCTGTGAGAAAACACATGACAACCACTGTGTCACAAACAGGCATACAAAGGCAATACACACAGGAGCTCACACACAAGTATAAGTACAGCTGCAGATACAGCTTTCAGCTCAAGGCTCGTTCATACAGGCAGGGGGAAACTAAATGAATTATTGATTGTCTAACTGGGAAAAAAGTAATCTCACCATATATGGTGAGGGAGCGTTGTCATCAGAGACACTGTAGAATGACACATCCACAGGTAAGGTCAGGTGACTGGGGCAGAAGGACCCGCTGGCTCCAACCTCTGCTGTGAAACCCTCCACTAACCCTAAAGGCTCCAGGCGGTAGTTCAGCACACACTCCTAGGGAAACACAGTTAACATTGTTTTATTTTCTTCCTATATTTTTCTCAGATGTAACACATCATTCATTCTAGTTTTGACCTTTGACTTTTTCATCCACTGAGCAATGTTATTAGGTAATCTTTTGACAAAGGAAAACACAAACATAGCCACCAAAATGTATAAGCTGCTAAATGATGGCTAGCCTAGATTTTGCACTTCAAAGAAGTCTGGCAGCCAAATCGATTCCCTTTGTGAGCTTTCCGTTTTATTTGAATTATTTAGGGATGAAGTACACTATACTCACAAAAATGATGAATGAAAAAGACACGATTCTGAGTGTGTTTGCGTGTTATACCTCAAAGTTTCCCAGCAGACTGAGACTGGCAGGTGGAGCACTGGCACTGAACAGCTGCTGTGACTCATCTGCGTACCCCTCTCTCTTTGGACACACCCTGATGGGTTAAAACACACACTTGATCAACTTGTTTTCAATGCTTGTTGTGTGAAAGAGCATCTTAACGTGATAAGCATTCCAGGTGTGTCTGAACAGACGTGTGTCCAGGGCAAGATAAAATGATCTCAGACTGAGTTGGGTGTAAATAAAAGCGATATCAGGCATCTTGAAATGTTTGTTACTTGGACATCTTATTTTAGTGAAGGAAAAGGCAAAAATGCAATTTGTGTCCATTGGTCACACATACAAATCTTTTGTCACGTAGCTTTTTTTAATCAAGCAAATCTTCTAGAATAAAAAAAAGAAAATCATACATGGAAGCAGGACAGTGGCTTCTCCCAGCCATAGCCAAACTGACCAGAACTTGTCCAGTGGCTAAAATGAACTTTCCACCCTGAGGGCCAAACACTTCAAACATCTGCTTTATCAAAAGCAGCACTGAGCTGCCACCCACACCTGCTGTGTGTAGGCAGTGCCATGCAGCTCTGTGTATATAAAGCCAGTTCAGTTCTGTCTGCCATTTTGAGCAGAATGCGTGTGATTCTTAGATGTAGTCACAGTACAGCAGAGCTTCAGCAGGTGGCAGCATGAGAGGAACAGCCAGCAGAATAGGGCTGACCTAGCCTTTCCAATCAGAACACTCTTATTGTCTGATCTCACACAGACAATACTTCTAAAAACCTGTTGCTGATCCAAGGCTATGTTAGCATGTTAGGCTTTAAATATGGTAGCTGTAGCAAATCTCCTCTCTAATATAGATCACTTATATACTGGTCCTATGACTTTGGATAGCTCGATTAATGCTGGTGGTAAACAAAAAAAACAAAAAAAAACTTTAATAATATTAATAATTCTACTTCGGCATTTACACATAGTAACAGCTGAAATGTTACAAAGTGAGAAAAACAAGTAAGTTTGATGAGTAACTTGATCCAGATGGTACTATAATAAACAGATGATGTGGGAGGCAACTGTTAAATAAAAACATTCTTTGTAACGGTCATTAAGACTACATTAAATCTGAGAAAGTATCCTGACCTTATCCTCATGGACAAACTTAGTTGGAGTCTGGTAGCTACAGTAACAAAGATCCCAGGTGAGAAAATGTGTACCTTTTCCCAGAGGCCCAAGGCAAGCCCTTACAGCCAGCCAGAGAGGTGTCCAGGTCAAAGTAGCCTGTTTGATTTTTCCTCTGAGGAACCTGCAGCAGACACACAGGACAGGACAACACATAGCAACTGTCATAGTATCGCAGGTTAGATATCTATTTCTTCTTTGAAAATCTAGCACTCTAATTTTGTGCAATGTGCGTCATGGTGTGTACATGAAAATATGTGAGCTTGTGTGATTTTCTGTGTCTACACAGTGTGTTTATGAGACCATTCAGAAGACAGGAAACTGTAATCATCAAGGAGTGTGGTAATCTGACAAAGTCAGTGAAACAACTTACTGTGGCTGAGCACACTTGAGTCATGTGCCTTACCCGCCTATGTGTGTGTGTACATTAACCTTGGCTAACAACTCGGCAGCAATAAAAACACCTGCCAGATATTTCAAAAGTCTTTTTATGACAAACATTCACTGGTCCACGGACGAAAGCATTGTGAGTAATGCCTCAGATGGCTCGCAATAAAGGGTAGTGAGTGTGGTGTTAATGACAAACACAACTGCATGGACAGTGACGATGACTGAGTCTGAGTGTGCCTGTGAAAGTATTATCTTAACAAATGCACAGAGCAGAAATTGACAATAACTGAGTTTCACCGTGTAGATGAGTGTGTGTGTGTGTGTGTGTGTGTGTGTGTGTGTGTGTGTGTGTGTGTGTGTTTCTTACAGGGCTGGAGAGCAGAGGCAGGCCAGTACAGGGGTGGAAGGCCTTGGTCGCTGTGGCGTCTAATGAGTGGCGATTCTGCTTCTTCCAGCTGTTGCATGGACGCAGAGGGGAGGGGCTATGAGCTCGCTGGAGCACAGAGACGGAGAGGGATTAAAGCAGCTTGCAAGTAAACTGAAATCATCTGTATTTATCAAATCACGTGCTCATAAATAATATGCCATCTTGATTACCACTCTCTCCAGTCCCACCTGCTCCCAACAAAGCACTCATTTAAACTGAGCAGTGTTTAGAAATTAGGAGGTTCCCTCCAGTTTGAGATGATAAATTTGAAAAATGTGATGCCTGTTGTTGCATATTCGCTAATTCCGGAAATTAAGTATCAGTACTTAGGTAGGTAACTTAGATATCTTGACAACATTTTTATGGAATGAGTAAACTAAATGTATATTCACTTTTAAGAGTATAACTTAAAAGAACAGTTCGACATCTTTGGAAATATATCATAAAGACTCCAAGAAATCATTGCTCCCGGCCAAAAAATAGGCCTGCACATAACCCCTCGTATAACCGTAACTTGTTTGTGCACTTTGGTTTTTGGATTGATTAAACAAACAATATATAACTTGTTAATTTATGAGCTTTAGAAGTGGGAAGGGGAAGGAGGGTTTTGTTACTTTTGGACAGCAGTTTCCCCACTTATTCCAGTCTTTGTGCTAAGCTAAGATAACCGGCTGATGGCTGTAGCTTCATATTTACCGTACAGACAACTCTCAGCAAGAAAGCGAATTAGCTTATTTCCCAAAATGTTGAACAATTCCTTTTTAGTGATGCAGTTAAACCAAACGTCCTTTAAGCAGGGATAGGAATGCAGACTACTAAATGGGCTATCACACAAAAGTGTATGGACAAAATGAGGAGTCCCTTACCAGGACAGTAGAAGGGGGAGTCATGTCTGGACTAGGAGTACTGGAGCATCCAGACTCCGAGGGTGCCTGGTTCTCATCCTGCAGAGCAGAGACCTGGGCTGGCGCACAGACCTGCATCTGCAGCTGGGACTGAGGCTGAGGCTTGCTGCGGTTGTGGCTTACGTTACAGTTGACTGGGCTGGCATCATTGCAAGTCCAACTAAAGATCTGGGCATTCCTTGGGCTGTTCTCAAGGACAGAGGAGGCAGAGCGGGTTTCATGGCTGCTGGGTGTCCTGACTCTGAGCTTTTCCTGTGGGAGAGTTCGTAAACACTGACCAGCCTGGGTGTGGGCCTGGCCTTTAAATGAGGGTTCTTCAAGTGTCAAGTGAGCACCATTTTGGGCCCGGGGAGAATGGCATTCGGTCCTCGGTTTGACTTGGGGGTTGTCTGTGCAAACGGGCGCTTGTGTGGCAGCGGTGTGCGTGCTGCCTCTGTGAGGTTCGTGGCTGGGTATGTGGCCGTTGGCGTAGCCGTTGGTGGCAGTGTGTGAGGCTTGTGGGATGTGTGTGGTGTGTGAGTATGTGCGGACCGTGTGTGTGACTGTAGTCGTGTGCGTGTGGTGCAGAAGGCTGCCGCTCCTGCTCTGCCTGGGGGACAGAGAGGGGACAGACAGTCTCTCCTGGATGAGTCTAGTAATGTCTTGTACTGCCTGGGCGATCAGGGAGCGGTCTCTCCCCATCTCCCTGTCTTTCTCCTTCTCTTTCTGTCTCTCCCTCTCTCCATTCCTCTCCTCCTCTCCATCTCGTGTCTCAGTCATTTTCAGCTTCCTGCAGGCTGCAGGTTTAGGGGAGGAGCTCTCCCGTTTGCTGAAAGAAGTGTCAGTCACGGGTGTGTTGAAGGGGCTGGGCCACACATGTCCCACAGACTCATAGGGTGGTACTTCGGGCTCTTTGGTCTTACTGGCAGTTACGTCGTCATGGCTACTGCCCCACATGGCTTTGGGAGGGTTTTCAGAGGCAAAAAGGCCGGGAGGGAGTGGCGGTGCTGTGGGGTCGCAGAAGTTGAGCCTCTGTGCAATGCGGGCGATAACTTCCTGTCTCTCCTGCAGCAGGGAGCCAATCAGGGGGTTTGTCTCGGTTGCAGCAGGCCTCGGGGAGGGGCAACGGGGTGGCTCAGCCAAGGAGAAATTCTTAAAAGCTCTCAGTGGCTCAGGGATGGGCCCCTTTGACCTCTCATTGCTGTTGGTGCAAGACCCATAGTCCTCCACTTGTGTGGGGTCAGATGAACCATTGAGAGCCGAGAACAGCCACTTCCCTGCTTTACTTGTGGGAAGTGGAGAGGGGGAGTGGGAGCGGGAGGGTGTGGGGGAATGAGAGGACCTGTGGAACAGTGGGGAGCCCTGACGTTGGGGAATGTTGACCTGCGGAAGCTCTCCGTTCTGATACGTGCGGTCCTCACCGGGCTCCTGGCTCTTCTTGCTGTAGGGAGGTGGCTGTAGGGAGGTGGTGTGGGGAAGGCTATTGATGGGGATGTTGTTGATGGGAAGATTAGGAATGGGTAATCCATTGAGGAGAAGGCCTGACATAGAGTTGGAGCTCTTGCTGTACATGTTAGAGTTGTGAAGGAGGTTGTCTTTGCTGGGCTCCTGGCTCTTTTTGAGGGTGGACAGGCTGTTGAGGTTCGGGTTGAGGCTGGGGATCTTGCTGTAAAGTGGAGGCAGGCCGGTATGGATGCTGCAGGCCAGGGTGGGGTAGGTGGGTTGGCGGGGGAGCGACTGGACACGAACCTGCAGTGCAACACTCTGTGATACATTGGGGACGGGGAAAATGTGCTCTGAAGGCGGCTGGGAGAACTGCCACACCAACTCCTCATCAGCAGCACTGATCCTGTTTGACAGAGAGAGAGAGACTCAGTGAACACGCCATTGTTAACTCTTTATCTTAAAATGTCCAGGGACTGTCAGAGCCTGCCAGGATTCAGTTTAACTTCCCCTAAGTCAATTTTCAAAACAGCATGGTACACGATTTCCACCTATATACACACACACATTTGAAAAGAACAGAACTTTAGATCAAGTTTTCTGTAGCTTTAATAATCTGGTACAAGAGCGTCAGTGAAAAGCCTTCAGCCCACCAGTGTCAAAGTCTTCAGAGAGTGTTATGTCTGACCTGTACAGGATGTTTCTGGGGACGATGCCATGGGAGGCGCTGAGCCAGGCGCTGAGCTGGGAGAAGAAGACGTAGGAGCGAACAGCCAACAGCAGGGTCTTCTCCTCAATGAAGCGATCGCCGCTTCTATTAAAAACACAGTCAGAAAAAGGTGGAAATGTGCCAGTATGTCAGGTTAATGAGAAAACAGTTCAAGGATATGTGTGTGTGTGTGTGTGTGTGTGTGTGTGTGTGTGTGTGTGTGTGTTTCAAACACAGTGTTCCCTGTTCCTACATATGTCAGTAGGAAAGTGGGACAATTTGTGAGGCTAATTAACCTTCTGAGTGCCAAACCAATTACCTGTTTTTATCCCGCTTCCTTTTATTATTTTATTTCATATTATATTTTTATTCTTAGCATTTTTATAGCTTTTTTAAGCCTTCGCTTTTGCATGTCTCTGGATTTAGTGGAAGATGAAACTATAATGCCATACATTATAGAAACAATAAAACCTGCACTGATTTTTTTTCTAAGAGTGTATTAAACACAAAAAAAGTGGGGATTTCACAGCTCTTAGGAAGGTTTATACACTTTTTTAGGGGGCTACATGCATTTTCTCTGGATGCAGCCATTTAGCCATAGGTGTAGTATTGTAGAAAATCCTGTGGCACCAGGACACAGAGTCTATAGGCAGCAACATCATGCCACTCAGTACGGTTGGGCGATATGACGGTATACCACGCAACGGTAGAAATGTGTCCACCGGTAGAGATCTGGCAATACGGTTTCCACCGTGGGAGCTATCCCTTAGTGTCTCTGCTGTAAATTCGGGGTAGACTGTGTAGCAAATCAGGGCTGGATTCTCACGTGATCTCGCGATTCTCGCAAATCCAGCTGCCTCGCAAGGTAACGTGATTTGGCCAGCAGGACTGCTTACCACGTTCTCACGTGACGTGAGAACGACAGTTGGTAGCGGTAAAGCACCTCTAAGCTGGTTTGCTGACCGCCGCAGAAGAGAGTGACAAGAAAACATGGAGGACGAGAGTGAAGTTGTAAATACAGAGGTTCAAACCATTTCTTAATTGAATTTAGAGAACAATTACTGTATGGTGATATATACTGTTACCATGATATGAAATTACATATACCATGATAGAATATTTTGGCAATATCGCCCACCCATACTACTCATAATAGTGATTTGTCTAAAATTGTGTGACACCTATCATTGTCTTTGAAATTTAGTTTATTTCAAATCATTTTTTTCAAAGAAATTGAATTTATTTTCCCCATCCCTTCTTTAAACCTTTTTGCTTAAAAATTGTCATATTTTGGCACATTTGTAAAAATAAAATACGCAGCAGTTGAGAGCGCTGCTGCAGCAACTGTAGCAAAAGTGTGAGTTTCTTAATTTCTGATTTGTAGCATAGGATTTGTGCACCTGAGAATTTGAGAAGGTGTAACAGCTGTTGTTTGTGGGAGAGAAAAAAATTCTACAGGTTTGCTACTTTGTAAAGCATTTTTCTCTGTGACTTTAAATTTACTGATACACATGTGTGACTATTTTCTACAAATTCCACTGTCACAGGTGCTGAGCTGTTTTGCTCCAGTAATGCCTTCATAATTATGGCCCATGTTCACTCCATGTGCAATAAGGTGAAACCTGCTGGTGAAACCTATATAAGCTAGCACATGTGCTCACTTGACCACACCTGTATATATTGCATATATTATGTTTTTTTTACCTTGTTTTATTTCTTTGTTGTTGTACTTTTTTTATTCATTTTAACTCATGTTAAAGTAAGCATGGTATGTGAAAGCACTAGTTGTGGAAAACAAGGTAACGATAACCAAGGACAGCAATGGATGATGGGAGGACGCAGCAACCTTACAACATACTGTATTTCTCCTGTAAATTGTCGATTTTAAACAAAATGTTGGTGAGCACAGTCTCCTTTGTGTGAATACAGCTGTACAACATCTCTTATGAAAACTGACCCATGTGCACTTTTCTGGCTTGGCCCATGTTTAAGGCTTAAGATCATGAGTTTATTCATTACTGTCTTGGAATTGGTTGCAGGGTCCATCTCTCCAGCAGCAGAGCATCTTGCTTGATGACCGGGTCGCTGATGGGGTCACTCGGGGGGCACTCATCACCATAGCAACAGTCTGGCAGGAGCATGACCTCAATCATGATGGGGATGCTGTTCCTCCAAAGCAGGATCACCTCCGAACGGGTTCGCCTTGCCTGCCGACACTGGACACACACCCGCAGACAAAGGTGGAGGGTTAGTGTTCATTAGTGAATGTCAACACCAGGACCTTGAATTTTAGGGGCAAACCCAGAAAGAGCGTCACTTAGAGCTGAATTTCTCAGAGATTTTATTTAGGTCACATCTCAGTTCATAATATTAAAATTCTTTCCACCTTGGAAGTTTACTGTATATATGCTATTCTGTATAGCTGTTGCAGTGATTAGGTACACCTAATTAAAGCTAATGCAGTCTAATACAACAACCTTGCAATAAATCATTCCATTCATGAAGTATATAATGTCCAACGGTTTTAAAGAGGTGTTTATTCAACTTCATGGTCATTTCAGAGGCTGTCATTTGTGCTGCTGTTGAACTGTATTGTATTTTACTGTTTCTAATACATTTATATGTATGAATATATTTATAAATATGCAATTATCTTGAATATCAATACACAATATGTTAAATGTGAATCCCATTTGATGAGCAGGCCTCACTTAACACTCATGCAAATGGTGCAGCAGCAACAACTTCTAGTGCAATGAGAAGAGACAGCCTTCTGTTTGCACTTCAGGAATCATGACAGGCTGTGTACACAGATGTGTGTGCACGTGTGCTACCTGGGGCAGTTTGTCGCTGCATTCATGCTTATGAAGAGGTGGCATGGCCGACTGGGCCGGTGGACAGTGCAGCCCCTCGGTTCTGCCTTTCACAGAATATTCTGGTGTCCTTCCCTCTGTGATGAGCAAGGTCAGGAACACCAGGAACTCCTCTGCATCGTACTCGAAAAACTCCTCTGTTGCATCTAGACACGGATGGAGAAACAGAGGGTCAGCATATCTTTTCAGATCACTTCATATCTAACCAGAAAAACAGGAACCAATTGGAGGAAAGTAGCAGGTGAACTACTAATTTGCCTATCCTGTGACAGATGCTGGGGACAATAAAAATGCAATCAGAAAGCCACCTGTATTGACATGATACGCACACGAATGCCTGAGAGTCTTTGTTTAGGATTTTACTTAAGTGGATATGGCTATTTAAGTTTGCCTGGAAAGACTTGTTTAGAGAAGGGGTGTGGGGGAAGGCAGTGGATGACAAAACTTTTCCAGTTTGGCCGCTTCAAAAGAATATATTTAGACCTTCCATGTCAGCTGAGCTGAGGGGTGAAGGCACACACTGTTTGCTCTCTTTCTAAATACAGTACACACACACACACACACACACACACACACACACACAGAGAAGTATAGGCAATACTGACCTTGATGTCATTCACACTCATTGACAAAGAATTTAAAAACAAAAACTCAACCAGAACACAAGGACAGTAAAGAACAGAAATAATACGAGTTATGCTACACCATCCGGTGCCCCACCAGTTTTGCTGGGGTGAGGTTGGGCAGGGCTGTCAGGGTAACCAGGACCTGGCAGGACAGAGAGATGAATCACTCTTTCACCATTCAGGACAAGGCGATTCCCCTCTGAATCAACTGCTGTTCAAAAGACTGTTCAAATTAACTATATAGAAGCAGAAAGACTACTGATACTGCAATACTCAGCTGGCCGTCACATTAAATGTATAGCTCATGCTAAGCCACTCTGTTGTGAACTATTATTCACAATAACCACATTTATACTAGCAGTTTTTACAAGGGGCAAGATGGGGGCCGTCATGTAATAGGTCATCAGTCAAATGCTACTAAATTGTAGCTGTGGCTCGTCGGTTTATCTCCTGCCACAACAAAATTAACAAACTCCTGCTGTTTGTGTTGTAATTGAAGCTTAGATTATCTAAAGTAGGGGTATTTTTAGCAGAAGGTTGAAGAGCCTGTCTTAGCTCTCTATCTCTTGTACTCCTCCAGAGAAAACTCCCAGAATCCCGCAGGAGGTCAGCTGATACACAGCAGCTCTGAGAATCACAGCTTTCTTTCTTCACAGCACGCAAGTAAAGACACTGACACACAGAAGCTTCCTGCCCTACAGTCTCAAGCACCTTCGTTTAAATTGGAGTCAAACAAATATTCGGTCACAATTATGTGGATATTTTATGTTTGTTTATAATTGTGAGGACGTCAGGTCCGCATAAGGCTAGAAGTAAAATACACACACACACAGCGTGTCCTCCTCCCACCAGAGCCAGGCTGGTTAGAACAGAGTCCCTCTCAGCTGGCTCTGCAGAAGAGTGAGCTACAAGCTGCTGCTGCTGCTGCATGTGTATGTGTATGTGTGTGTGCGTGTGTCTGTGTACGTATTGCAGTCAGCTAGCCAGTCACGCACATTCCTCTCAGGGAACTCCTCCTACATGCCTTTAAAGCTGCTGCTGCACGTGAAGAGAGGCGCAGTCCAACACAAAACATGAGGAGGGCGGGGGGGGTCTGCTAGCCAGCTGTAGGCTGAATAAGCGCAGGGTGAAAGAGATGGAGAGGGAGGCTATATTCAGGGACAATCTCCTTTTCTTTATGGGCTGCAATCGGAAAGGCTTGAACAAAGGGAGCAAGAGACCAACAGTAAGAAAGCACAAGGGTGCCAGAGACAGACCAGAAGGAGTAATATATGACAAAGGTCAAGATTCAAGATCACAGAGTCCATTGCCTTTACATGATGGCTGGCTTGAATGTACTGGATATACAAGAGTCAGCTGCGGTTAAGGTAACATTCCCAGTCGGCACTGGGAAAGGCTTCAGTTCCTGGTCCTATCAGGGGATTTGGGCTAAAGGTGACTCTCCATGAAGGAGGTGAGGAACAAAAGAAAAAGGATGGCTGAAGGGAGGGAGGTAGAAGTGTGATTAAGGGAGCAGCGGAAAACAGCCTCTGAGAAGTGGTGTGCTACACATACCCCCCTTGAACACACACACAAACAGCGCCCCAACTGTGTGCGCAGTGGGTGTCAGATTGTTGCCCCTAAAGCACATACAACAAAAACACACCAACAAACCACAAACCCTCACCAAACACATGAACCCACTGAAAACATACACACATACAGAGGCACATAGCAACACACACACACATGTGCAGTGCAGGACAAAGGACTAGTGATGGAGGCTTTGGTTAAGGGGCCCAGCCTATGTACGCATAGATGAGAGCTGTCATTCTTTAAGGCGTCATGCCTGAATAGAACATTCCTATGAAGCCTACACACACACATACCAACACAAAGAAACACTGCTGGGAGGTGATCAGGATGCAGGACAACACAAAGGCAGAGACGTAGGAAACCTTTGCATAAACATGAAAAGAGAGAGTTGTGTTCAACATAAAGTACATCTGAAGAGTCAAATCACCTCCCTCTGTAATGTTTTTAATCCTGTTTTTGGTACAAATGGTTAATATCATTTGGGAATTTATGTAACAATGTGCATTGTTTACCAATCATTAAGCATTAGCGGGGCTCAATGTTCAGTCCTGCCTTTGCTTCCCCTCCTCCTCCTCCTCCTCCTCCTCCTCACTTTCTCACTGGACCGTGACCAATTCATTCCTGCCTCTCCATCTCTTTAAAATGTGAACTCTGTCTCTTATCAATTTATATTTGTACTTTTTGAATTAACAAATGCCTGTAAGATGTCTCTTCTCTCTTCCTCCAATTTGTTTTTGACCTTTCTCTGTCTGTACTGTGTGCACACATAATGTAATTTGTATGTAAACTCCACTTGCATTCAGTTAGAGAAGTACCATAGAAACTACTACCACTGCTTGAGAAATGCAAACAGAAAACATTTCAATCACGAAAACATAATGGGGTTTAGGTCCACTGTTTAAATAAGAGGCTTTACTGATACATCCAGCACTTTACGAACCCAAACCCAAAATACTAACACATAATGGAACACTGATTTTTTCCTTTCCCATGTGCGCGTGACCTCTCCTCCGTCTCTCAATAATGTGTGATGTGAATTATGTAACAGGTCAGATTTAGATTCAGGCGTCTTATTATTAGACCTGTGACCGCCCGCCACCAAGTGCAGCTGGAGTCCCGCCTACAGATTGGCTGGTTCGGCCTGTACACGTACACACACACGTACACACACACACACGCGTACACACACACGCACACACACACACACACACACCTCTTAGCTGTCTCCATGTCCTCGGGCCAACAGATCAGTATAGAGTCATGTGGGATGGAAAAGGGCCTCCAGGACAAGAACGGAGGGGTCAGCCTCGATAGCTACCACAGCATTCAGAGTAAACACACCATGGTATACACTGTGTAGTGGCTTAAAAACTGTGCAGAGCTACCAACATAAGGGATATGATTTCAACGCACAAAAAATAAGTCCAGAACGAAAACCCATTTTAAAACATAAGGTCCATTTATTTCTAATCGGGAACTGCGTTGTACGTGTGTGGTTGAACTGTTTTTTGCTGCCCCCATCTAAATAAGCCATGTCCCTAATTAGCAGACATGATAAATAGCAAATAGGAAACCTCAAGTAACCAGGGGAGTAAACAACTAAGGTATGTATCCATGTAAATATTTATACAATACATAATGTAGATAGGCCATCTCATACTAACAAAGCAAAGACATAGTATAACATGAATGTAAATAAAACAGATATGATAAACTCAGTGACTGAAAACACACACTTTGGTGCGATTTATCATTACCTAAGAGCTGTCAGAGAGGCACGTCAAACATGTCAGTGCCTGGTTAGAATGGTCATGACAGTGACATGTTGCTGGAATACATTTTTTACAGTAGTGTGTCTGTTTTCACAGAGAGACAGATGGAAACATGGACACACACATTCAGATAAGCGGACCCATTAATCCGTGCACTGTGGCCATACAATCACTGCGTGGTTGGCTCTCTTTCTATAGCAAAAGCTGTAATCTCATTCACACACATACACACACAGCTAATTTGAATGCTGTGTAAGTACCCATATGGCAAAAACCACTCCCATGCTCCTCTGCTGCTCAGCCAGTGCGGTTCTCTATATGTGTAATTTGTTTATGACCAGGTTTCATTTAAATGAAGCAGAGAGCGCTGCTAGAGTCTTTCCTCATTAGTGATGCGTCTCTGTTGGGGGACTGGAGACAAAAGCCAGAGGCAGATGAGAAAAAAGAGTCACAGATCAAAGTCTCAGTGGGAACACAACACTGCTGAGTTCACCTATAGCTGGCCTACTGGTTATCAAAGACAATATGAGATAATATACTGCAGGGCAGCAAGCAGGGAAGGACGAGGCACACTTCAGAAGGAGAGAGACAGAAGGTCTCCACAGATTTAGGAAGAGACAGACGAGGAGTCCAAAGGGCAGATAGGAAACTCGCACAGTTAGTTCTAAAGGCAGACAGGAAGTCATATTAATAATGATGTTCCAGTTAACTGTCTGTCAAGTGAATTTCATGCAAACCTTTGAAACCTCGCAACAACACAAAAAAGCGAATTAGGTGGCATTTGCATCAGTTGAGTTGAAAAACTTAGCTTTGCTGAATGTCAAAACACATCCACAAGAAAAACGGTGTCCTTTAGTGATAGTTTTTAAAGATGAAAACAGAAAAATGAAACTTAGCAATGCCAAGGTCATACATGACCTATCTGAAATAATATTTTAATGTCTGAATGTCTAAAGCTGAACAAATTGTGACTTGGCTGTGAAGTTTAAAATTAGAATTAAAAAAACAAAAACCTCACACTTCAAGTGAGCGTAACGCATCTTTTGCTTTACAGAGAAAAAGTTACAAGACAGACAAGGATGAAGAAACTGAGTTTATGGGGGCAAATCACCAACCAGAGGGTGTTAAGATTCCACTTACCTGTTGTATAAAATATCCAAGCCTAACATTCAAATTAACTGAAATGTGTAACTCAAATAAACAATTTAATGAATGGATAGAGGAGTACACAAGTACCTGCTTTGTTCCAGTTCAAATGGCGAGACTGGCTGTGAAAGTATAGCCTACAACTCCTGTTTCCCTGAGCAAGACACTAAAGCCCATAACTGCTCCAGTGGGCCTGAGTCAATGTTCTCAAGATGAATAAATAATAAAACGAAGAGACCAAAGGTCTGTATAACTGGACCAATCCAAAATCAACAATTTCTGAGACTTGAAATGCTATTTTGAGGTCTTAAGTTGATATGATTTAAGACATTTCAGTATTTTTTGTAGGACCTGCAGACTCTAGATAACCGGCCTGTCGGGAGGCCGTGTGTTAAAGGCATTTCCAGGCAGCTTCAGTGAAGCAGTGGCAGCAGTCTGCTGAGCTTGCTGAGGTGTGTCGGCTTAACACACAATGATATCTAGGTCCTACTGAATGGAACCAAACAGTGAAGGTTCAACCTTCCCAACTGCAAGTTCCTCATTCTTATCAAGTGCAGCACTGGATGTCTTGATGGGAAACAACTCAAAATAGAAGCTTTTTTTCTGCACTCACACTCTCTTAGTGAGAGTGCTGAATGTGTGAAATATAAATACAAAGGAAGTTGTGATGCTGTAATGACCTGACCTTGAATCATGCATGGACATGCACATGTAGAGACGGGCCAGTACATGTATTGTATATACACAATAGGGCTGCGTGATATTGGAATTGCAATTTTAATTCATACCTCTATGCAAAATGCTTCAACGGTTCTGCCATATTTGCATCAAACAAAGCACTTCTTATTTCTCCCTGAGTTGCTCAACAAATGACAAGACTGTGTCACATCTCTTGAACTGTGTATAGGCAGGCGGAGCAGTAACAGAAACAATCTAAATTTAACACCAGTTCTGTTGTGCTGGTACTGAAAACAGGGTCATATTCTGCTGTGTGGGACTTTGATGGAAGAAAAGAGTTAAAAGCACTAGCATGTCTGTATGTTCATACTGTTTTGTCATCGTTGTATTAAAAAGCAACCACAAAATACAATATGATGAAGCAGGAGCGCTGTATAAGACTGCATAACAGTGTACCATCATACTTCGGCTCGGGCAGATTACTGAGGCAATACTTATATTTTAAATGGTTACCCTAAGAATAGTGAGACAAAAATCACACTCTCAATTCTGAGTGAGAAATTTCAGATTGTCATTTTATCATGCATTGTGCAGCCCTAACACACACACACACACACACACACGTACATACACACAGCTGCACTTCTATAGTGAATATTAAGAGGCAGAATGGGAGATTACACTGACAGTTCTTCCATGCTAAATCTCCTTACTGCAGCCCCCGGTGAGATAAATATAGACATATCTTGGTTGCTCTCATTTTCTGTTTATCTCTCTCTCTCTCTTTCTCTGATTTCAAAGTGTAGGTTCCTACAATAAACTATTTGATGACTTTGTGATGGTGTCTGCCAGCAGTGCCCATGTTAAAAGGGGCTAATGCGGTGAAGGCCTGAAGCCATACATTGTGGAGTGATAATTGCAAGACTGTGAGAAAAGTTCCAACAAGTTACTTCCTTAAATGCTGACACATATGCCATACTATGCTCCTTTGATTTCTGTGCACTATAGTTAGTAGGCTAAGATAACCCTTTAATGTACTTTAGTGTAAGTACCGCCTTCAACTCAAAGCATAGCACAGACAACTCGTGGATTATTTGAAAATTACAAAAGGGGCTCCCCTAAAATCCACCACTTTTTTGAAGGCTGTCTGATATCCACTATGTGCCTATCCCAAGACTATGAGAGCACGTAGCCAGCTTCAAAGTGTTCAAATGCACTGGTAGCAAAGCAGGTGGCAGATTTGAAGTGTCAGCAGCCTCTGGCAACTGCACTTCACCACCATGGGAATTGTTTGCAATGCTGTATTTTCTGTTTCATGGCCAGTTCTGCAGTCTGACTGACTATATTTGGAGACCAGCTGGTCTGCAAGTCCAACTAAATTGCATCTCCTTTCCCTATGCATCTGAAGGATTCCAACTGCTTGCTTATATTTTTCTTGAAGTGTGTGTGTTCCTTACCAACTCTCCATTTCTATGAGCACTTCAACAAGAGTGTGGTTCCAAACATGCCGTGTATCCTGAAATATGCAAGACCACAAAACTTACAGGCCTAAAGAGAAGCTACACCAGAGCGAGCAGTCTCACCCTCATTATGTAGTGTATACATTGCATCCCTGCATTCTATGTAGTATGAATGTGTGTATGTATGTAGTATCCTGTAACACAATCTGGTACATACAGAGCAGCCACCTCCATAACATTCTGAGTACTCATTAACATAACTTTATCTTCTATTTAGGACCTGTGACGCTTATGTAACAATGTTTAAAGAAATTCTGTCTAGCATTTTGCTAGTTAGCATAACATTTTGTACTTAAATCATTCATAGCACCCTGAACTGAAATTAAGTCACAATACAATAGTTTTTTGAGAGCAAGAGTTCAGGTTTCAGGCTAAAATCCAGCCCATGTTCCAGACCGACATGGTGTTTACAACTTCATAAGTGCAAATTCTGATAGTTCTGAGGTAAGCTGGTGTTTTTTTTTTAAAAACCAAAAAAAAAACAAGGCTGTTGTCTAGTGTTTTTGTTCCTCATAACGGTGTTGAAAGAAAAAAAACCAAATCAGTCACCATTTTGACAAGAGACCAAGGAGAAGTCTTGTGGTGTCTATTTTTGTAGTCAGTTGTTTAGTATTGGTGTTATCATGACTTCAAGCATATTGCGTACTCAACTTCTATGCTGTATTTTCTGCTTATATTGTAAATGTAGCCCACAAACTTCCCATGTCAAAACATGCAGACGGGCAAGTGACGCCCATAAGTTTGGACAACTGAATTTAAACGTTATATGGTACAGCTGATACATTTTTAGCAGGAAGGGGGTCACCAGCTAAAAATAGCTAGGTTAATATTATATTTGATCTCAACGCCCGAGTTATTTTCAGTAGTCACTCTAGATTATTTCAAAATAAAAAATGAGAATTGCTACGTCCATCTGAGGAAAACCCTATTGACCCCCACACCCTCCTAACCAGCAGCAATTAGCACATAGCTGACTGACAAACACTACTGTTCCAGAGCTTTAACTGGTCAGATTCCCTGGCCACAAGCTACTGCTAAAGCATGAGTACACTATCAATATGGCAGAGATTCTGACATATATTTAGCAAACATACTGTGTTAACTGTTTCAGTGTTGATACATTTCCTGTGAAAGCAGAAACTGCAATAGGATTTAAGACACAATTAACTGAGCAGCGCTGTGGCGATGCACTATAAACAGCAACATAAAAGGAGGTGTTGAAGTAAAGGGGATACACGGCCGCTGTCATTTCTCTCCTGGCTCACTGACCTGAGAACAGCGATCAATGATCACAACTGTTGACCGGGGGGGGGGTTTCCAAGGCAACAGAGACCATGTGTTAAACATTCCTGTCACTGTGATTGAAGAGTGTGTAGGAATGAGCTGCAGCTTGACAAGAAAGTGTTTGAAGACAATTAATGCTCCTGTTGTGCTCTGTGAGTGTGTGCATGACGTGCACTGGGTGTATACCGCATATTGTTTTGTGTTAGAGCATGTCTGTTTTGCTCTGACTGTATACCCTGTCCTTGCATTGTACACAGAGACCGTCTGTTGAGTCTGTTAAGCTATTTGTGTACATCATACTTGCTTTGTGTGTGTGTTGAGCTCTGTCTGTGCAGGCGTGTATGTAAACCTCAGTGTGTCTGAGTGTTTATGCCCTTCCTGTATCTTTTGTTCTCCCTCTCTCCATGGCGAAACAGCAGAGGACGGCTGGTAAATTTCAAGTGTAACAACAGGGTCAGCTGTGTTTCCATAGCACTTTATAAGCATGAATCACACGTCACTGCCAGCTCACCTTTCCTGTTTTTGTCTGCCTTGTGTTACGGCATTAAAAAACACTGTTAGTGGTGGCGAAGCCTGCCAAGAAACTGGCATGTTTTTTGCCAGAAGACCGTAAAGAATGGTAAGAATTACTGGTAAGGAAGAGCTGATCTAGATTCGGTCACATTTGATCACATTTGTTTTAAATTACTGCTAACAGACGGGGTGACCCTGATGTTTTAAATTCTACCCTTAAGTTGGCTGTCAGCAAACTCACCAATAAACTTTGGACTTTGTCTGTCAACCACTACTTAGTACCAGAAAGTTTTGTTATAGCCAGGGTTTCCAATATTATGTTTTAGTCTAAGAGTCTGTCTCTCTCAAAATTTTTCCAGTTTCCTCCCACTTGATTAACTGACACGTTTAACTACAGACTTTGGATCTATGACGTGTGTGTGTGTCCCTCTCTCCCACTCTGCAACACAAAGGGGCAGATTCACAGAACACATAGCAACAAGCCCTGATTGGCTGAGAGGCGTCAGTACAGTTCCAGCTGAGGAGAAGCCGTCTTCTGTTTTGTGAACTCAGCTGCTCTTATTCTCCCACTGCCAAAAAACAAAACACACACTTGACCCAGACTGACATACCACCTTGCTCTCTCTCACACCCATTGTCTGCCACAAACTGAGCTGTTGTTTAGAAGCTGAGCAACTCACATACTAGTGAGGTGACATGGTAGACAAGCTTTGGGCCTCTGGAAAAAACTTTTCATCATGTGGCATGAGCACTTAACAGACAAAACTCATCTCAGCTGATTTCAGAGAGCAGCTATGTACTATGTCTAGCAAGTAGTACGTCTTTCAATTGGTTGTTGACGTGCCCTTGTTTCCCTTTTTCTTTTCTTACACCCTTCTGGTAGATCAAGTTGTACAAGACAAATTCCTGTTCATTTTTTTATATGGCTATTCAGCACAAAAAGTACATTTTCTAATATAGTACATATATAATGTATATGTAGCATTAATAGGATCTAGTTTAAACCCACACTTACTGCAATAAACTTTTGTCAAGTTCATGCACACAAATCCCCTTTTGCTGTTCAGCTTTCTCACAGTATTAGGTCGGTACTGTATGATGAAAGCACCATTAACAATGGTAGCCTATCACGGTAACCATGGTTGAAGGAGTGCCAAGAGTCTGCAGGATTTTACTGCAACCACACTCTATGCCAGCTTATTTCAGTGAGCAGCACACCTTTAACCAGACAGGATTGGTAAAATCAGCTGGGACAGCCTTTGAATCCGATGAAAACCTGCATACTCTCTGACCAAAAAGGTGTAAACTCAAATCCCAAACCTGCTGGGACATTCTAGGATAATGAGATACAGTATGCTCTCTTCATCTTCGACAACCATCGCAACAGAAGTGCTTGAATAAGGTACTTAAACCCCCTATTATTCAGATGAGTTGCTCGGTGGCTAAAAGAAGGAGACTTGCTGTACTGGGCAGCGTCCAGGTGTAAATGCATTAGGCTGAGTAAATGCCAAGCAGACAGAAGCTGAAAAACATTACATGCACTGTAAACTTTCCTGAGATCCATGAAACTAAGATGCACAAACACCAACACAATGAGGAAGGCATACTTGTGGCTAAAGGGAACTAAAGTGTATAACCATGTGCTTGCGACATTTATCATCACAACTCTCTCTCCTCTTTCCTGAAGTGGCAGAAAAATGATCTTCAGACGCAGTGACCTAAGGTTTGTTGTGCCCTTCACAGTGCCCTTTTTGACCTTATTTGCACATACTGGAGATGGGCCCCCTAAGCCCATGTTATTCAGGCAAGAGTGGTCCTTTGCAAACTCATTGTCTAACTAATACCCATTATGTAACATGGAGTGGGGTGAGTAAAGCAGTACTGGTCAAGGTGGGCAAAGTGGGAATTACTAAGCCCCAGTAGAGCCAACAACCACGCAGTCCTGCCTAATTTAGCCTTAACAATGTACATGTGGGTCAACATGACAATGACAACATATGACACTAAATCTTTACTATAGCAGTTTAAATTTCAACAAGTTGACTGCTGGTAGCTACAGGACACTAGGGCAGTAGGACAACCCTGCCTCTCTCTGTAACCAGAGTCACCCTGTCCAACATGAATGCACAGGCTTTTGACCCCTCCTCTGCTGCCGATGCCAATTTTTACAAAGGGGAGTTCGAATTGAGCAACCCGAGCACATAGCTCCAAGGCCCACATGAGAAGTGTGTCAGTTGTGGCACAGGAAGACCAAGGTGGTTGGTGACTGGAATTAACCACTTGGGACAAAGAAGCACAAGGCCAAAACTCACCTTATTCTTTGTGAAGCTGTACTGACTGATTTATCTGCCACAAAAGGCCAAAAAACAGCTCTTGTTCACCTTCTCTCCTTCAGGGTGCTTTTCACCTTTCATTATTATACTGTACTTCTACTACATGTATTGATCATTTAGAACCTTCTTTTGTCAGCGGAAACTGAAAGTTACAGCTCCTTGACAGCATTCATTAACAGCACGTTAACTACAGTAGAAACAAAAAGCTAACCACTAAAAATCAGTTGAGTAATGGGAAAAAGAACATTTAACCCAGTTCAACAGGACAGACTGACTGCCAGCAGGTTTGTTGGTTTGTGAGGCCGCTTGTTGGCCTGAAAGCGATGAGATGAGACAATGGAGAAAAGGAAAGGGGATAGATGAGTCTCAAATTAACTTAACCTCACACTGCTGTTAATAAACAATGCGCTCAACGCCTCCACAATGAGCCCCTGAGGTACTGTCCGTTAACACAGACTGTGTAACCATGATTCTATTGCTTTAAAGCAATGGTTCACATTAGAGATAGATCAATTATCGCTTTATGCATATTAACTGGTTTATATTAGATTTGATTAATCAACCCCCAGTATGAATGCACAGATTTACAAGCCATAGAAAACAACATTCACCAACCCAACTATCTTTTTTCTTATTCTCTCTATACTGTTATCAGACATTTCAATTCTTAATAATCTATTAAAGTCTTTTCATACTATACCACAGCAGGACATTATCATCATGGAAGCACAGAAACAGATGAGATGTGTGTGTGTGTGTGTGTGTGTGTGTTGTGTGTCGGTTTGGTGTATGAACCTGATTAAAGTGCTGCCGGCTTGCATAACACTGTGTGGTGTCTGGTAACACAGACCTTAAAAGCTGAAGAGGATTCCACCCTCTTCAGGGTCAATATAGACCGTCTGTCACATTAACTAGTCATAGGAAATCTGTGGCACCTGACTGACAAGGCACTAGTTTCTTTATTTCCTCATTAATTTAAAAGGAATTCTATTGCTGTTGTGCCCTATAAACACGACTGCCTTGACTAGTTGTATAAGTTAAAACATTTTTACTTTTATGCCGTTCTTCACAGGTGTTTCTTATGACCCGAGAGCACCAGCAGGAGTCATAGCGAGTGCTGCTCTTCAGTAACCGTGAAGCACTAAAATGTCTGGTATAGGACTGGGCGATATAGCTGAAATTGGAACACGATAAAATGTTTCATTTCAGTTGATACTGATAATTACTGATTATCTTTAATGATCTAGTTTTAATAAAGAGCAGGAGAAGGTTGAATTTAACCACTTTACCAGCAAACAGGTAATAATTTAATAAAAGTCAATAAGGATAAAGAAATGATCTCACCTTCATACACATTACACACATACAAAGGGTGGAAGCAGCTATGGTGAAAAAATAAGTTTGTTATATTTCCGCTCTTGGTTGGGAGGGTTTCCCTGCACAGTTAACACACAACGGTGTTCTGATATTGTGAAAATTGCACGGCTGACCTGTACTTTTTATTAACAATTTCCTCCTCATCCTCTGCACTCATTTTTTGTTTCTGTTGTGTCACATGTCGATAGTACAACCGAACAATTTAACAACTGTTAATTTAACAACTGACTCGCTGTTTGCATGTCACTAGTAGCACACTCCATTATCAAGGGATATCATAGGCTGTTTATGAGCCAGGGCGTATTCGTTATGTGCTTTCATTGCAGTTTGCATTTAATGCATTTAAGTGAAATTGTCAAACATTCTATCAAACAATTTTCTTATTGCTATTGATGAAGTGTCTATTGCCAGTACATATCGCCATCGTATTATCCCCCAGGCTTAGTCTGGTATCCACAGAATTTGTGATTCATAATTTTGGAAAATATACATCCTATTTAGTTTAAACAAAAACTGCATCAAAGAAGTATAAAGGTGACTCAGCGTTAAAAAAATGCACACATGCACATTTCTCCGACCTGACTCACACAATTGCAAAAATTGAATTGAAATTCTTGTTTGAGGCAGATGACTTAAAACACTCCAGTTACTCTCAGAAAACAGCGCTGGGGTGTGTGTGTGTGTGTGTGTGTGTGTGTGTGTGTGTGTGTGTGTGTGAACTGGTCTTACACCACAGCCTCACTTTTCATTTATTCAAAGTATTATGTGACAAATGTGCTCCAACAGCAATATATCTGCAAAATGTCTTTATCGAGCAATCAATATAAGTATACTGATAAATCTGTCAGGCCCTACTATCGCCTATTTCATTCTTGTGTGTGTATAGTAAATCAACCTAGCTCTATTTCTGTCAATATGCTTTTTGTCTAGATATTATCAGCAATGGTGGTGGAGGTGGAGGTGTTAAGTGCTGAGGTGTTACAGTAGCTGAAGTATTCGTGATGTGACAGGAGAGGAAAAGGAGGGGAGGGGAGAGGAAGATAGGATAGGGAAAAGAAGAGCAGTGGAGCGAGGCGTGAAACAGTTGATTCACTACAAGGTCAGAGAGACAAAATTGCCTGTACAGGGTCTTCCCTCCCTACAAATCTTGCAGAACAACAATAATCACACATCCCTCCCCTAACATACTCTTATGCAAACACTGCTGAGATTAACAAGAAGCTGTCATTTTGGTTTCTCAGTTACAAAAATAACAGACACGGAGGAAGCATGAGAAAGAAATACTCAAAGCATTCGTGCCAGACATGAGCGCTTGTGTTTTTCTTTAGTATGTGGTTTTTGAGCAAGGCGGGCTAGTCCCACAGAACTGGTAGCAGATTATGTCACATCAGGGATTAATACTAGAGTGGAAGGAAGGATGCACTATAGAGGACACCAGGAATTCATAGTACATGGAAATGAAGTTTTAGCAACTTTGTTTACATAAAAAACATGTTCGCATATTTTACTAACCCTCTTCAGTGTGTTCAGCATTAATCTTAAAGCTTATAATTACGCAAAGTTATGAAACTAACTGCCTTATAACATTTTAGCTATAACATTTCTTCATTCATTCTTATTGACTTTTTCAAGACCCACAGATACCTTGAAGAAGCGACACAAATGTATAACCGAAGACAAACTGACCATGCCACACACAAACAGAAATAAAAGACACAGAAACGGGAATGCACAGAGAGAAAGAGACATATACGACACCACCCCTACCAGGAGAAAACCACCAGGTCCAGATGGCTCTTCCTGTTCCTGCAGAGCTGGCTGCTGGTTGGCTATGAGGAGCCACGGGGGCGGGAGGATGTGACGAACACAAAAGCGATTACATCACTGGCTCAGTGGCACCCTGGCAGCATAAATATGACCCATGCTGCTACCTTCAGCCTCAGCCAGTCCAGCACTAAGTCTGGATGGTGTATTTTTGTGCGTCCATATTGCTTGTTAACACTGAGCCTTAATAGGGAGTAGCTGTACTAAATATGTGCAGCTAATAAAGGGCTGGTGTGCTAAATAAAATGTTCCAGCATTATGTAAGAGCACTGCTGGACAGGGAGGACTGGGTGCTCAATCCCATGCAGTGGCTAGGCAAAGCTAGGCTACTTACAGTCAAAGCTGTCACAACAGCATTGATTTAGGCTGATTACTCCGGGGCCAGGATAGTAAGTCACAGCTGAATGCCTACCCAGTATTGGTATTCATTGCGAAAGGCAGCTCTGAATCCCACTGTACAATGGGGAGTCCAATATTCATGTTCAGTGCAGCTGGGTCAGCAAATAGCAGCGGTGTTGTATCAAAAAGGCAATACGGTGAAACACTTATGGTGAAACTAGTTGATGAAATGAATACCTACTGTAAGATTGTGTAAGCAAGAAACGTGGCTGGACCTTTTACATAAATCTCAATTAAATAAAAAGTTATGGTTTTCAATGTATCTGTAGTGCTTGGTCATATAAGTAATAACAGGATGTGTTATGGAATAAAAAAAAAGACAGCACTAGTTTTGATGTAGCTAAAAACCTTAAAGAACACACAGTAAATAAATGAGTCAATCAAGAAATGGAGAAAAAAAATATACAGATAGACTCCAACTGTGTGAGAGGAGTAAAAGAGAAGAGTGCTCTTGTTGTGGCTGCCTCCTGCTATGGGAGTAAATCACTGCCGAGGAGGAGGAGGAGGAGGAGGAGGAGGCAAAGACAACACAGGACTAGACAGGTGCTGTACAGGACAAGAGTATATGTCGCTCTGTGTTATCTGGGTCTCTGGTCAGTGAGAGTGTATACTCTGATCCGCTGGCATGTGGCTGGGACATCTCAGGGCAGCTGTAATCTGGCTGAGCGCACGGCAGAAGGCGGGCAGCGGAGTAAGTTGGATGGGTGGGGGGGTGTACTTGTATTCCAAGTCCTCCTTAAAGGACTAATGGCTCCACACAGGAAGCACCACCAAACAAACACACCAAATAACATTACAGGGAGCAGGAGCACAGCACTGAGGCTTGCCAGCTGACTGAGTCTCTCCAACATGACTAGCTCTGAGGTCATCTCTGTGTATGTTGTTTAATGTGTGTTTGAAAGCGGGGGAGAATGAGAGCTGTGGTTGAGGGCCTAAAGGAGGAGGCACTCAGGCACCATTCTTAGCGCTTTGCTCATACATTTCACCATATTCACCATCTGATGCAAAGTCGTTTTACTCTTTTTAACATTCCTTCAGTGATTTGGTTGCGAAGAGGACCACAGTCGAGCAAAAACAGCCTATTTTTATGGTGTAAACAATTCCAATGTGGTTTTGGAATCAAACTTTGCCCTTCTACGTGGGGAGACAACACATTAAAACAAAATGATGTATTTAAGGATACAAATAAAACCCAGCTTTTAACCACTCTTCAGCTGAAATGGTTTGAAACCCGATATGACAAGCCATGTTCTCCCCGACTGGTGTAAACAGGTCCCAAGTTTTCCATAGCTGTTCTTTATGGGACCTGTAAAAGCTGTCAGTTGAGCCACATGGTTCAATGGTACAGCGCTTATTAGGGCCAATAGCAGCAATCTGTTGCGTACTCTCTGCTAAACTCACTCTCTCTCTCCTCACACCCGCACGCATTCACATTCACATGCCATACTGACTCACAGTTCAAATCACAGAAAAACAAGGGGGTCAGATGACTTCAGTTAGGCCCATAGAACATAAGTGCTCCTTTTCCCCTTTATAACAAAAGCATGGTTCACAAAGTGCCACAAAGAGATGCTGCATGAACACAATTCTGCTCATTTTAAGTCTAAATCCTTTGTTTTTAATCAGGAGCTGAGGTCTTTGAAGACCTTGACTGATGCTGCTTTTTTCTTTGGATACTAATTCTGATACCCAAACACAGGGTATTCCCTGATACAGGGTTCCCAACTGATACCAGGGCTCCTTTTTGTTTTTCAGTTTTAAATATGTATACCACGTGATACTGAACCAATTGGGATCATTCTTCCAAGTGTAAGGTAACATGCGGCTGTAACTAGACATCATCTCAAGTTAAATGTGTTAAGTGTATGTAGGGATATTCATTCACAAAGATATAACACTTCCGAATTTTTAAAATCATGTTGTTCTAGAAGCTTTTTAAAATTGTGTTGTTGCTGCAGTGACCAAGAAACAACACTTAATTTGTATTGGTCACATCGGCCTGATATGGGATCTGTTTATTAAGATCAACATCAGCACAGATACTAATTTGATATGTTGGATTTGAGCATCACTAGTTCACCACAGCCCCCTCTCAAGGTGCTAAAGGTGGAGCGAGAGCCAAGGCATGGCAGGGTACAGCCTTATTCTAGCACCTCGTCATCGCCCACCCAAAACCTTGGCTTGACTTTTCACACCCACCTGATCAGGAGGTCACAGCCTGTGAGACTTGTTGCAGGAGTATTAGTGTTAGATGCACATGTCTGGACTTGTTCAGCTCTCCCCTTTAAACTATAGACTCTCTTAGGAACCCTCAATCCAACATCAGAGCAGTGAGACGGCCTGCTCTGTGCTCAACTCGACCTTGCTGTGGTCCAGTCTTCTAAGGAAATACCTTCTCTCACCACTGCAGTCCCTTTCTCTGAGAGCAGGGAGAGGTGAGAGGTAAAAGAAGGAAGGCTTCTGGGCTGTAAGCAATCTGGTATATACACCAGAGGGAACGGTACAGTATGTTCCAAATAACAATAGCCCCACAGTGTCTGCCAGTCAAACAGGGAGCTACTGCTGTGGAGCAGCTTCTACTGGCTTTCATAATTAGAACATGACAGTGAGAGAGCCAACCTGACATGGCCACAACATGGCAAAGAACAGACTCACTGTAGTAACGTGCCTTTTAGGCCAACACTTCTTAATCTTTTTGGCTGATACAAAACGTACACACACACACTGAGCATTTGGTTGTAAATCATCTCAGTAGCCCCCAATTTGAGAGTCATTATCCCAACTAGTACTACATACAGCAACAGTGTTGCTGTTCACAGACAGTTGATCCAGCATGCTGTGCTGCAATATTAGGCTATAATTACACAGCACAGTGGAAGTCAGTGCGCCCTTTACACATCAGTCACATCACACAGATGTCTGGGTCAGTGTTTCTATATAAAGGCTTAAGATCCTACAGTCAAGGGAAGGCAGGGCAAGGTTGGGGTTAAAAGTCTAGGCCCATATAGAGCACATGTTTACTGTTTGTTGTGGAGTCCCATTACCAGCATATTGTGCTCTAAGGAAGATCCCACTCAGGCCAGTCACGAGCCTGACTGCAGTTTCATAACCTATGCAAACACACAGACTATCCCTGATTGACTGCAGCTAATCTCATCATGACTGAGAACAGTGTCCCTTCACTGCTTCCAAGTATGGTGTTGTTGTGTTGTTGACAACGGATCAAGTCACCAGTTACCCTGGATCACAAACAACTGTGTACAATCAATCACAAAGTGAATCATTCAGCTTACACAATAAAGGAGCTTATACAACACCTAATGTTAATTGTTTCAGGGCAGAGATTAAGGTACTGAGATACCTGTTACAAATTAATGCAATGGTAAAATTAGCATAATCACCCTGAAACAAACAAGGGTGTCCCCTCTGTCCCTGTTTTACCTCATGCTGCAGATACAGCGACATGTAAACAGGTTGCAGAGCATATGGCAGGAGCCTTATTTCCACAACAGGGTGGGTGTCAAGTACATTTTGCAGCAGCCCCATGCAAGAGACTATCAAAACAAGAGCTACTGGAAAAGGAAATTGCATTTGTACGGAGAGGATCTTGCAAGTTATATGTTGATACAAAAGATACAGCTGACATTCGTGCTAACATTCAAAACTAGGGCACTAAATGTGTTGTATGTACACGTCCTCATTGACTCAGGTCAGGCTTTATTAATTCACATAACCAATGACCAGGCTGGCCAGCTGTTACATAATTCCCTGGCCTGAATCTTCTCTAAGGGGAATGGGTACAGTCAGTCCACTAAAGCTGGAACTGCACAGCTTGCCCACACACGATTGATCATCAAGTCCACTCCACATGTGTCTGTGTGTATCTGGTGCTCCACATACCTCGCTCGGGCTTCATGTTGTCCAGTGTCATCAGGTTTGCTTTCAGGGTCTCTCGCAGGGTCTTCTCAGTCTTCTCTTTTTCTATCACACACAGCCTTGGCAGCAACACAACGGTGTCTGGACCCCCCCAAACCCTCTGTGACTGAGACCCGCTGTATTTGCTAAGCAATAATATCAGCTGTGAAGCCTGTGTGTTGGTGCCAGCTGCCCCCTATCCAACAACAAAGCATTGCTTTGTTAGCATGCTACTGTACGCTTCCATCGAGTCGCACTGTATTGTCCAACTAACACAAAGACAGCTGATAGCGAATGCCAGTTACAACCAGCGTTAGGTAATGCAGTTGTCAATCTGCTTGCTAGCGAGTAACCAATCTGACTACTAGTAATTTAACTAGCAAGCTAGCTACTCTTACAGTCCGTCTCGAATTCCACCACCTGAACCACAGTTACGTGGCGATGCATTTCTGTGTCTCATCTCCTGTAACGTCGGCTACTCACAACGGCACCCTGCCACGACTGGGGGTTGCTAACTCAGCAGTGTTAGCTAGATAGCAAACACAACTAACTTTATCGTTACTGTGTGGTTAAGCGTCTACTGGCGACGACGACCTCCCAAACTCGACCAACCCCCACGGTAGCGCAGGTAGCCACAGCTCGGCTACAAACACCGATTCCGATGACGGACGGTCTCGGTATTTTTTAGTTTTTTTGCTACGACGAGAACACAATCAGTTTATCAATCTTGTCACGAAATGTTAGCCGTTATGGGCCACTTTCTATCCATCCACAGCGTTCGAACCGTCACCTCCTACTTAACGTTAAAAACGCCACCTGTACTGACTTCCTTTGCGATCTTCATAAAAACTTTTCAACCCAACAACAAATACTCAGACTCTGCTAGAACGCTTCTGCAACACAGCAACCCTATTCCCGGGAGCGTTGACTGTGTAGCCGTTGATATTTTACCGCTGACAGGCCAGTTGACTGCTAAAACTGTAGACTAAGTCGATACTAATATTATTCAGGCGAAATGCAGATGAAAGGAACAGTGAGTCCTCCTTGTCGTGATGATGCTTACAGTCTGCCTCCCCTCCTCACGTCCCTCCCCACAGCTTGTCAAAACAGATCAGCGCAGCTCCAGTCACGTGTCCCAACAACAGCCCGAGTCGTCACTTCCCTCTCTGCCAGCCTCGCACGAACTCGCAGCCATAGCAACCGACAAGTGGTACCAAAACTTGTGAGGAAGACGCGCTGTGTCCGATAAAAACAGATTAAAAAATAAAATCCAGACATGTATTTCTTGCGTTCACAGTTCTGTAACATTACAGACAACTGGCGTTTGAGTGGGGCTACGGGATAAACACCAGAGGGGCTATTCTCCGTAAGCTGATTGGTCAGTGAAATTCGGTGCGCGCTCACGTGCGCACGTGAGTGTTCGTTTTTTTCCGTCGTGACCATTTTGTTCTGGTTTACTTGGCATGTATTTTGCCAAAGACCGTGTGGGTTTTTTAAGATAATGCTGTTATATGTTGTAGTACAAAACCCGACTGGCTGAGAGACTTATAAAGACAAGTTTCTGGTAAACGCACCACATAATGAGTATTACATTAGATATGAACTTTTTATTCTTCGTGACTTTTAAAATTAAGGAATGTTTTCTTTTTCTTGTGTAGCCTATATTTCATAGCTACAAATAATCTACCCCATTTGTTCCTTGTTATGTCGTTAAACAAAAGGGAGATTCAGTAATGTATTATATCTTGTTTGTTCATTCTAATTTTCAATAATAATAGGATAATCTTAAACGGAAAAGACTATAGGTTGTAAGTTACAAAATAAAAAAATAAAAGCATGGCAGGCCGATATTGAGCCAACCAAAAAAGTTATATATGAGACCTAACCCTATCCTCAAGGCAATGTTATGGCAAGGCGATGCCAGGCTATGGCACAATATCAAATGAGAATGAAAACCTTAAATATCCACTACCTAGCATCCAACTTTGGCCAATCATTGTAATGGGGAGGGCCCTTAGACCTAAAAAAAAACTGCTACAAAAATACCTTTTCAAAAAAGTTAAGTTAAAAATAAAGTTTAAGAGTGTGTTAAAGTGAAAAAATAGATCCAGGCCCTTATAAATGCAGGATGTGGTCCAGTGTCATTTTGGTACAAATGAAAAAAGGGCAGAGGGAGAGCTCTTTGGTTTAATCTCTTCTCTGCTAAATGGCACAAAGGCAAAGGCCAAAATGAGGACACTAGAATCTGCTTCACAAATCGGTTTGGCAGCTGCAGTTGCACTTTGTGTGTTATTGTTGTTTGCTACACAGAGATAGATTCTACAAAGTGGGCTTGCTGTGATATTTTGGATAGACTACTGAAGTCTATAACATATTGTTGTCATAGCCGCAAAACATTTTTTTAAAGAATTAGTGTCTGTGGAATTTTAAATTGACTGAGTTGTCCTTTGTTTCTGATACCAGAGACAAGTGACCCAGATAATGTAGGGTCATAAAGTCCACAATAACAATGCAAACATCTACCAGCTGATTATGGGCATTTCTGGCAAGGGAGCAAAGTTTACAAAGTTAGTCTACTGCCACTGATGTGAAGTGAAAAACCAACAGTTGTTTACCATTATGGTTCCTACACTTTGTCCTACACAGTCTGGGCACAGTCTCTGACAAAACCAACCAACATCTTTTGTCCTATCAAGGTGTTAGTTCAGAAACAGGTGTGTAAGTGGTGACTGAGGGATTGTTGGTGGTGGTCAGGGGTTAAAGATATTGTGTCAAAGCTATTGTTCAGTTGTTGTCAAAGCAAATATTGACAGCATGCCAACAGTATTAACTACACTGTTAATGGGGAATTCTACAATAAAACAGATTTCACATATATTTTTATGTAATATTGTACAAATCAGTTTTAATTTGTAAAAATGAGTAATTCTCTTTTTAATATAAAAGGTAGCGAGATATTGTACAGTGAATGCAGACCTCTGTCGTTGAAATGCCTTTCAAACCTTGTTGTAGGAATAATTCGCCATCATCGACTTTCATTCCAGTTTTAAAAATGGCATGCTTGCTGTGTAGCAGCTTTGTGAAGATCAGTCACTTTGAGGTGCACTGGTGCTCAAGCTGTAATTTTCTTCTGTTTTTAGCCAATCACAGCCCAACCTTGAACAAAGAGGTGTGTTATTTTTAAAAATCGTATGAGTGTGAAGGGGAAGCTGACATTTTAAGTTGTGGTTTGCAATGAGCTGCAAATGCCTGCAACGCAGTTAGGGCTGTGGTTAGTGTGATGTCATTAAGAGATAAATCCTGGAGCTAACAGTAGTGACTCCTACAGCAATAGCGAAAGCTATGACAGCACCCTTGCTGATTTTAAGATATGGGACACATCACAGCTGGAAGATCTGAAATTCATGTAAAGCTCATTTGGATTTAGTCTTATCTGAGTCCATTGTGTACAGTGGTTAGTGCAAAAGAACCAAATATCATTTGTAGTATTGATTCTCTGATTTCCAATGTTGGGAGACAGTTATCTGTGTTTGTAGATATAGATATTACTGTCCAAAATGATCAGGATAGTGGGTTTAAATCATCTTATTTTTGTGTGAATTTCCCCTTAAAGAATGTTGGTACATGCAAACAAAGTTCTTGTGTTTTGAAAAATCAATGTCATAGCCCCATCTAGTGGTAGGGTACAGGTAATGCAGCAAATAAAATAAAACAAAATACTACTTGTGTAACTATCTATCTATAGATAAAAAATGAGAAAGGAGAAGAGGGAAAGAAGAGGGCAGGGGAAGAGCTACAACTCCAGAGACTGAAAGACAAATGTTGTACAAATAAGAGTGCACCTGAGGTGAAACTGTGCGGACATGTTGCCAGGTGTTGGGACTCCCTTGGGTCACTGTCCTGTGACTCCTTAATCCTCATTCAAGGCAAGTACATTCATAAATAAGAGTTCGTCCTTCATCTGTCTGGCGCACTGCCGTGCCTTTATTCACATTTGCTCACAAATACACAGCAGAATAGTTTATTGATTAGTAGCAGGTAACAAAAGCTCATAAGCTTTATTTAGCTTTAGAGTTGCAAGTAAGGTGGATGACTGTAATGGAAGGATATCATGTTGTTGTTGACAAAAGCACCTTACCCTTACCAGTACTTTTGCAGAATAATTTGTCTTATGTCTTATGTATGTTTTTCTTCACACAATATTGACCATGCAGGTTAATTGTCTTCACACATAGTTCAGATGAGACATCTTACATTGTTCCTCTGGTATCATTGCATCCTTAAGGAAAAGTATTTCCAGGCATGGGTCTAGTTTGGCTTCTTTGACAAGTTGGACAAGTGTTGGTCCAACCGTGGCCCCAAATAGAGGCGAGAACTGCAATCCAGTGGCTCAATGTTTAACTGAGAAATGTAACTTGTTATTTGACCATCAAGAATTTGAATTCAACTTCCTATGTTTGTCAATTTAGCCAGAAGACAAACTCCCAGTTTCACCAATATATTTTAGTTTCCCCTGTTTACATGCAAGAGTTTGCCTTCAGGCTTTGAATCAGTGCAATCAGAGTACAACACATCACCTTTGGATGATTGATTACTAACAGGTGGATTTGTGAGGTTTAGCACCACAAACAGAGGAAACCAACTGAAAAATCTATTTACTTACTGCTTTTATTGTTGTGGTGCTGAGTGCTGTTGTGGTTCAATCAATTAAATTACTGATGGGCTGAAGTGTGGATGTCTCAGCCTGGCTTGATTCATTTGTGATTCTGTGTACCTGAAGTCAGATATATTAAAGCTAAAATGATGATCCAGATGACTTCACTGATCTCATTTATAAATTATAATTGTGATTTTTTGGGGGGATTATTTAAAGGACCACATTACCTTGCTTTTCTGCCCTTTGGAATTTTTATCTGGCAGACTATTTTCAGACTTTCAAAGAAAATGAAATGATTAAATATACCCACTTCAACATTACTATAAGGCTGTCAGAGTGGGTGGTTCCATTGCCATTGGTGCTATCCATATTGTATAGGTTGGCATGTGCCTTTATTGCGCTGTGAAGGATTAAGGTGGATCGCAAATTACATGACACAGCTGTATATAAAGGGATGGCTAAGTTAAGAATAACTGATCAAAGATTGTACAGCTTTGTGAAATTAGCAATTCTTGTTGAGACACATTTTGAATAAATTCACTTTTGTTGTGGGACTGTGGTTCACTGCAAAATTTTATTCCAAAATTAGCAATTTACCAGTTGAATAAAATGAACATCCCTTTATAAAATACTGAGGTTTGTAATTAATGATTGGTTTAAGCAGCTAAATATTTGCAAAACATTTTTAAGTAAAGACATGATGGTAATACATTGATTCAAGATTTTTACAGCAACACAAGTGCACATATGTTTTGAAGATGGGGCCCCCAGTGCAAATTAACCTTCTATCCCTGACAGCATATATGACATAAACTATCCACTGATCTTCTGAAGCTACTTGTCATTCAGGTTCCCATCCAAGACAGACTCATATGCCCGCTTGTCTTGTCCTCTAGTTCCTTATCTGATTTGATGTTTTATTGATTCAATTTGCCTGTCTGAGCAAAAGAAATAAAAAATATAAAGCACACACACCAAAAATAAAATAATAATAACAAGAGCCAGAATTCAGAAGCTGGAAATACCAACCGTTTATTTTCTACTTTTTGTGACTACAGAAATGTTGAAACATTTGAACACTGAAAAAAGCTGGATGACATCATCACTTGCTTCTCAATTTTCTTTCTTTTTTTTCATTTGCTTAGCAATCACAACAGATGATATTGCACGGCACTGAGAAAGCAGTAGCAAAGCCTGGGAAACAGCAATGACAAATCAAGTCATGAGACATGTAGTTATACATCTGAGAGTAACACCGACAGTATTGCCTCTCTGGCAGACGCACACACAGGCACTCGCACACACACACACACACACACTCGCACCCACACACACACAGAAAACTGAAGAAGCATTGTGAGTTGAGAAAGAGGTCAAAAGAAAGAGATCAAGTTTGACAAGAGCACAAGGCGGACGAGAGCAATGAGATTTTGTTTTGAAATGCAAGTGCAAGATGAACTACTACTGTAATCTATTCCTAAATGTCTATGACAACAAATATGCTTGTTTATCAAAACCCTTCAAGCATCTTTGTATATGAATAGCTGGAGGACACCCCTCTGTGGGTGAGAAACTAGTTCCCCAGCGTAAGAGATCCAGATGATTGTCTTAGGCGCCGCAGTATTGTTATGAGACTTGTAGCCAAGCTACCCATCACATGGGAACTCCTTGTGGACAAAATAAATAACAGAAAATGGGGAAAAAAATAGATCCACACTGAAACATCCATTCCCTCGTTAACACAGGCCTTTATAATTGTTCTGTAAGCACTTGTACTTTGCTGAAAAATGTTCACATTCTCCATTCTGTGACACAATGACTACATAACATGCTGATGTTGTGATCTGTCGTGGGCATTTTGGTGATGACCTTCAGTCCTTGGAGATACTGTGCTGTTTGCAGTACTAACAGTAAGGCCTCTGACAACCAGAGGGAGTCAGACTTACTGTTGTGTTATGCACCAATCAGCCACACACATGCAGACACACCAGCAGTATACACAGATCTGAACGGTGGACGAACACACAGTAAAGAAATGCACACACATGAGCACACACACACAAACTTGCATATTATCTCAGCAGTACTTGACATTTGAGTTGCGCACACACACTCACACTCATCCATACACAGAAAAAAGGAATGAGCAGTCCAGGTGATCGTCCCCATACACACTCACACACTGATTCCTTGGTAAGGTTCTTTGCAGTTTTATTAGACTTTGCTCATAGTCATTACACGAGTACGTACCAAAAGAACAGATACTAGATGGAGCGAGGCAGCAGTGCCACGGGAATAAAAACAGACCCAGCTCCGTGGCACAGCCCCTGGCAGACCGGCTGCCCAGCCTACACTCCACCTCACTCTGCGCATGAGACAGCAAAGTGAGCGGGACTTGCAGCCCTCGTTTCAAATGCTTCAGATTGTACATTGAACAGGAGATTCCCCACATGGTAGAGTAAGCTTGTCTACATAGCCCTACGCCTTCTACATTCTATACCCGTGCGAATGGCAAATCAAAACTCAACAAGTCTACCTCACAAATGCCAGTGCTTTTCAACATTATACACATTTTTTTTTTCCAATTTTTGGTTTGTTTTAAAAATCTTTGGATGTGCAGTAATACCCATAAAATAACTGTTTTTAAAAAGTCAAAAGAATAGAAAAAACACACACACACACACGTACACACTGCTTTTTGCCAGCTGTTCAACAAAGTAGCTCCTGTATAACTTTGTCTGCGTTGGCAAAATCAACTGTCTGGGTTTCTGGCAGTGTTTAAAACACACATTGAAATGCCGGCTAGGATTTAGCTGAAGAAGAATACAAACTACTCCTTTGTTATATCTAAGCGTGGGAAATAAGGCTATAACATAAAACTGTCTTTTTTGTTTGTTTTTTTCAAAAACCTACTATATACAAATCTAGATTTTCTACAAATGCATAAATTAAAGCAGTGGTTAACCATTACAAAAATGCAATTAAATTAAAATCACAACACAGAAGTAGAGGAAAGGGAAAATATGAACACAATATCACAGCAGTTGGTTTTACCCTGTAAAAGCAATAGTCTACCATCATAATATTGGCATAACCCAATGTCTGATAAAAAATACGCTTCTCCCTCCATCCCTTAAGTTTCATACATCAACCCTGAAACTTGTCCTTTCGTGACTTGAAACAGAGCACTTCTGCCAAAAAAACAACAAAAAAACCCAACAACATCAAAATAGATAATCATACAGCTTTTTGAAGTAACAATAACAGTTACCACACAAGTGGAGTTCTGCCTTACTCACAGATAGACGTCTCAATGCAGAACTCAAAGGAATTATTACTATGAGGTATTCAGAGACATTGGTAAAGACATGCACGGCCAGAGTGCTGGACCTTCCTACACACAGCAGAGAGACAAGGAAGGTTGGGGGGTAGGAGGGATGGAGGGGTAGAAGGGGGCATGGGAGAGGAGAAACAAAGACCTTTGGTTTAATCTGTAGAAGTGGACAACAGAAATTCCTTTGGTATGTTTTCATTGCATGGTTGCGCTGGCGAAAGCACCACGGTGTGATTTTAAAAAAAAACTAAACTTTTCCTTGTTTCTTCAGTAGTGGCCCTTCTACAGGCTGAGGTATTCACAGAGTCAAAGGTGAGAGGTCAACAGCGGTTTAACACTTTGGTTCAAGCAAGGCACTCGTCCTGGGAGTTTTAGAAAGATTGCAACACGTCTGCTTCTACTTTCAGGAACATGTCTGCCTATAGTTGAGTCAACAATTCTGCTCATGGCTATGTCAGCTTGTCTGCCTATTGTCATGTAAAGATGTCTGACCTATTCGGTGGATCAATATTATCAACCTATAGATACACACTAAGAGGCCGGGCCAAGTAGAAGACACTTCGCGGGATAGCCTACAAATTCACATAGATTATTTTGAAATTGATCAAGAACCAAACTAAAATTTGATATTTTTTATATTGCCACAATGTCAGCTTTCCCATTTCTATCTGTCTTTTCTGCCAAATAAAGTGGTAGAAATGAAAACTTTGGTACTGATAACAAGCACAGAGAAAGACTACTGTAGAGAGTGTGCCGTACCCTGCAGGCACGTGCGTGGCCGCTTGTGTGTATCTATGGCTAGATCAGCATATCTGCCTATAGCTACATCAGCATGACTATCTATGGAGCTGTAATCAGAGCACAGATGAAGCAAGAGCACGCATAGCAGGGGTGCATGGGTTGAGTGCAGGTGGGAGGGGGAGAAAGGGGAGAAGAAAGGAAGAGATGGGAAGAGAGAGAGAGAGAGAGAGAGAGAGAGGAGATGGGGGAGGGGGAGACATACAACATCTTTTTAACACCACTCATAGAGGCCGTGCAATGAGAAAAAATCTTTGGTTATCTTTGGTATCATCAAAGTGATAGAAATCACATATGGAACTTGAGTGAGGTAGCATCTTTGGTTCACACTATAAAACATCAGCAGGTCTTGACACATTTTTGTTTCTTGTCGTCTTTTTGGTTTTTTTCTTTCAGCGATGAAGAAGCAGCTCTCTCTCGCCTCTTCTTCAGCGCTAGTTCTGATGGATGTAGAGCTGCTAACCCTGGCCATAAGGAGGATGACGGCAAGGGGCCAGCTCAATATATTTAATGATACGCTGCCCTGGGCCAGCCTTGTGTAGTGCTTTCCTCCTAGTGCTGAAATGCATAGCTTACTAGGAGAGAGGAGGCGGGATGGGCGGGGGTAGTGTTGGGGATTGGCAACAGGCAGGGTGGTGGTGCTTTTGTATTCAGGTGATGAGCTGACATTGCTGTGTAAGTGCCTGAAAGTGATTTGATCATCCCCTCCACCCAACATCTTTGATGAGGAGATAAAATCAAATAGGCTACGCATGAAGCACTCGGGGACGACGGAGAAACACTGACTGCTTATTACTAGAGTGGTGACACAGTTTGTCCTAAAAAAAACAAAAACAACCCACAGAGGCCATCTGTCTCCCTCACAGTGTCAAGACCACACATAGAGCATCAGAGCCAGCATCTTCTGTTTTCATCTTTGCAGAGAAAACACACTACTCAATGGATCAGTCTTTGTTTGCCAGCTGCTGGTATTTGAACACATCACCTTGGGCTAAATCTGTAGGCATTAGCTAAACAGACTCATTGGGAAGGGTGTATCTGTAATGATTAATCTTCACAATGAGCGTTCACAGGAACATTCACTAGACTGTTTGTGAAGATATAACTGGAATATTTAGTTTGATTCAAGAAGGCATCTATAAGGCAAATGTCAATAGTTAACTTTCAGGGTTGTGTCATATAATATTTCTGTTTGCAGGGAACATACATTTAAGTATGACTCAAAATGTTGTATGAACCATAAGCAGTAACATCCTCTTTTTTGTGGCGCTTAACTAACAGTCTGTCTCAGTAGGTAAGGGAGGAAATGATGTAAAAATACTTGAGATTATCAACTACAAAATATACTCTTTGGTCAAATTACTTCATAGCAGGTTCTTAAGTGATTTGTATTTCTAAGCTGCATGAGAGGCTTCAGGGTGTAGAAGGCTTTGGTTTCTCTTGTTTAAATTATTCAACGCTTCAGCATGTTGGAAGAAAGCACTACCATATTGGGTTTTTTTTTTTGGTTTGGTTTAGGGTTAGCAGTCTACGCATGGGCATTTCCCTATCTGCCTGGAATGCTTGATACAAAGACAGACAGCTGGACAGACAGACAGATAGGCAGACAGTCCACCACCACCGATCCAAACAAGGTTGCACAACAATCCAGTCGTTCCTGTAGGATTTCGTTTTGTCTTTAAAGTTGATTGGCCAATCCCACTGGAGCTCCACATTCTGGCTGTTTTTCGAGGGTGTGGACAGCTGCAGATCAGACTGCCAATAGGCTGATTAAACCTCCATTTAGGGACCATCATTAAAACCAACCAATCAGATTAAAGATAAGGATGGCGAATGATAGATTGATATTGGTTGGGTGGGGAGGTGCAGGGGGAGGGGGGGTAGTAAAGCTATAGACCAGTGACAGTGAGTGTGTGTGTATGGGGGGGGGGGGGGGGG
>LKNJ01000757.1:113424-129338 GCA_002120245.1 Maccullochella peelii
GGGGGGTAAAACTATAGTCTTTTTGCAGTATGTTACACATAAACGTGTTGCTGAAACAAACATTTCAAAGCAGGTCAAACAAGAAGTCTTTGGTTTGTTTTTTCATCTTTGGATACTATAAATATCAATATAGTACAGGTTTAAGGGCAAAACGTTGCTTCAAGGTCTTTTTAAGTTTCTCTTTGTTTCTCTTAAGTTTTAAAGCTTTTCCACCGAGGTTGAGTCAGTCCATGAGTTGGTCAAATCAGTCCGTCTTCAGGCTTTGGTGCAGGCATTGGGGCCAGAGTGGACTGAGTGACCGGAGCCGTCGTCCACCCACTTATCTAGGCTCCGGCGGCGTGCGTTCATAAAGAAGTTGCTGACCGTGGCCAGCTCGAGGCCCAGCTGCTGGGCGATGGTGATCTGCAGCTCTTTGGATGGACGCTTGTTCTCCTTGAAGATGGCGTGGAGCGTCCGCCGCTGCACATCTGTGAACACCAGCCGGGGCTTCTTGGTCATGTTGCCCCGCTCGCTTCTGCCGTGGTCCTGTTCCTTACGCTTACATGCTATGGAGAATTCAGGGGGGGGACAGACAGAAAGAGAGAGTGTGTTGGTGAGAGAGGGCAGTATATACTTAAAACAAGAACTATGGCAGAAAACTGGTGTGAGAATCTTCTCTCCATCACACCTCAACCTTGGATAAAAAAAAGTCCTGAATAAATCCATGGACTGACCCCTGAATTATCTCAGTGGTTCTCCCCCATACTATTTGAACGTAGAAAAGTCTTCAAGTTTTCATTATAACTGGGACTCACTAATTTTTATTATTGATTATTTAAAGCCAATATCTGATATTTTCCAATCCATTTTGACCCAAACTAACTTCAATATAGATTGTTTTGGTGCACAAATGCATGCCCAAAACAGGTTAAGCTTTTCCTAGATGCAAATATTTTAAGATTATTCAGGGTCAAATTAGCAATTAAGATCATTGTTAATATGACAATTGTATCAAGTAATATTATGTAGAAACAAAGACCACAAAAATGGTAATTCCACAATCCTCCAAACATATCAGCTGTAAAAGCAATGTCTCGCTGATTGCTTTTAAATTGTCACTATGTCATTATGTCCTGGTGAATAATATCAGGAACCAATTTGGAAACAAGCATTTTAAACACATTTTATGTCTTATGCATCTGTACAACCAAAACACAAATTGCATCAGCTGATTTGAATGAGAGGTCCTCCTCTCTTGTGTTAATTAGTAAAACCAACTGCTGCAGTTTGAGTTAGATAAAAACAAGTATACCACAGTATAAACGCTGGGTTAAGCAGTGCACATATAGGGTTCACAGTATGTGATGTTGTAGTGGTGGAAAGGGTACTGAAGAAACCGTCAGAGCCATATTTATCATTGATTCTTAAATGACTGCAGATGTGGAGCTCCTCTAGTTCTGGTGGAGAGCAGACAGACAGGAGGCCTGGCAGCCGGGGAACAATGAGCTGTCCGCGGTGCTGAAAACAACAGTACCCCGCAATAAAGCCTACTACAGCTCTGGAAAAATGCAGATCATCTAATATTGGAAAGACGAACTTGGGAAACCGTTTGACAGCAAATCAAACCTCCCTTCAACTGATCTCGTTGCTGTTTCATTACGTTTTTTTTTCTCTTTGTAAGTCCTAGTACACAGCTAACCAAACTGGTGTTCACCAGTGGGCAGAGACCAGGAGGGGGCAGACGTGGGCTGCTGGAGCAAGGCCCAATATGGTCTCACTGGGGAAATTAGTGAACGGCATATTCTCACCACAAAGCAATTCTCAAACCAGTCCTGATTAATTTTAATCATTGCCGAAAAACCTCAAAACACAGTGATGTAGCCTACGAAGGAAACCAATTCAATAAACCAATGAAACTCATACACAGAATATCGAACAAAATATGGACAACAAATTGCCAGAAGAATCACTCTAAGCGTATCACCGAACTATAAAAAATGACTATCAATTCTATATTACATAAGGAATTTGTATGTAGTCAACAGTGCGTTTAAAGTGGCGTATTACTTCACGTCACTATGGTATTCGTATCATATTTTTTAGTCTTTAGTTTTGATGTAGCCTAATATCTGTGTAGTTTCAAGTGGAGTAAAGAAGAAGTAAACATCAAGCTTCATTAGGGAGAGCTTAAAATAAACATAACTATTAAATCAGTCTAGTTAAAGTTGATTTTGTCGATCCCACCTTGTAAGCTAATTTTAGCACACCCTCTCTCAGATGTGTGGTAAAGTACAGTGCAGCGACCTATCCGCATGACCATAAACTGGAGGATCATTGTGAGTTTGAGCAGCCCGGTGTCTCCAGTGCTGGTAAATATTAACAGAGATCCGGAGCTCCTCGTGTAAGGGCTGCTATAAATCAGCAGGAGTGAAGGCCACTCAGACAGCAGGAGCCACCACAGAGCGGCCCGGCCCAGGCACATGGAGGCCCGGACAGAGAGGCAGTTTTCCCAGGACCGGGGGGACATAACAACGGCCTCGTTATCACACTAATCACACACACATATACAAACACACACATACACTGCTGTTGCTCCCGGCTAATCATTACAAACACACAGATAACTCCACACACTCAAACGGACTGCACACATTGGGCCTATACTGACACGGTGTGACGATAGTCCTGCGTTTCATAATCTCACAGAGAGCAAAAGGAGAACAAACAGACCTCTGTGCTGAACATGATGCAAATATTCAACTGGAAAAGCGACCCTCTAACTATTCTAGCGAGAACATGTATCCTAATTTACTGAAAACAGGTAATACCCACTTACAATTTCTTAAAAAAACAACAACAAAAAAACACAAAAAACCGATCAACACTGAACATTGTCTCTGCAATCACAACTGATTTACTGAACCTAAATTAACCTAATGCACATATTTTATTCTGCTCTATTCTATTATATTCAAACAAATTCAGATGGGCAATTGAATACGTGGTAAAATGAGAAAAGGCCCGAGATTACTTTCAGAAGCCCCGAAATCAATAAGTATATCACATCTACTTCAGCACACGATCACATGTCTAGTTCACCTAGGAACGAAGGGATCAATAAAATGGCCTATATTCTCTCCAAATTAATTTAGTTTATAACTGTAAAATGTTCTCCTCGCCTTTTTTTGTGTGGCGTTTTCCAACAAAAAGCCATAATTTTCTATTTGAGGTTTTTTCGCTCAAGAGAAGCTTTGGAATTTTCATCTATTTTTATTGATTGTTATTCTTATAAAAAGTTGAGATATAACGAGACAGGACATAACATGCTCAAGAAACAGGAACACAACTGAAGCAGGCCTGAGACATTTATTTTCCCAGTATAGCCAGTATGAATGTACCTTTCTTTAAAACAATCCAAACCATCATCAGTACTAATCAATAGGCCACTGATCAGATTTTTGTTGGCTGATCACACAAATGATCAAACGATGATCAAATACAAAACCAGCTTTTAAAAATTAAAAATTCATTTGCAGAAGTCAGTGATAAAATCTCATCTTCAAACAACGCCCCCCCCCCCCACACACACACACACACACACACTAGCAGCAGATGGGAAAACTGAAAAATAATCTATTGCGATTACACGCGCGAGCATGCACGTAAACACACAAACACACACACATAAGCAAAATGCACGCACTTTCCGCTAAGTAGCCGCAGCTCCACTTTTCCAAAAGCCAAAAAGCCTATTTGTAGGTCATTGATTAGGCCTATAAACGTTAAAAAATCCATTGGGTGTCTGTGAACGCGCACGTGCGATTTGGGCCTCATTGCGCGCTCTAATTGACTCGTACGTACCTCAGGGACAAATTAATACAGAGGTCTATCAGTTAATTAGAGAAACCTCAGTCAAGTCATGCGACCAAAACATAAACACATGCTCTCGACTCTGTTCCTTTCTATTCTGTTCTGAAATGAAGGCCTATAGTTTTACCAAAGTGAGAGACAAAGCCCATTTCACTGACTAAATAATACACGACTACAGCTTTACTTGACACTCGAATTAAGTTGATCTCAGACTCTAAAGAACACGTGCGCGCACACTTTTCTCTCTCTCTGTTTACACCAAGGGCATCACCAAAAAGGCTGATCAGTTGCATCTACACCAAAATAAACACATTCCTAACGATTTCTGGGCGAAGGATCAGCTTACGCACACAGTCCAGCGGTCGATATTTTGAGGTAAAATGACATGAGCACTTGCTTCACACAACCCCAAAATCAGTGTAGAGACAGAAAAGGGATGCGTATTGATATCAGGCCACCAATCATCAGCTTGGTGAAGCACTATTCAACTTTAGCGACTTCACATATTGTTTACCACACAGTATAATGTTGGATTTGACCATCCAGCAGACCTCCCCTCCAGGCATAAATCTCTCATTTGGAGGCCATATCTAAAAGAAACCAGGGTCGTCAGTTCATCAAACCCTAAGGCCAGTTTCATTTCTGGAGACATGATGTTATATGTTATTTTGATAAAGGACGATAAGCCTAGAGGGAACACTTGCCCTGAATGCTACCCTGGTGTGATTTTACTTTGGATTACATTAAACTGCAACTACATCAAACTTTTTTTCTCTGTTGCAATAAAAACTACAAAATCATTTTTGGCTCCCAACCCAATCCAATAAGGTAGCATGCAGGGCTAATGATCCTGTTTGAGCGTCTGTTTTTCTCAGCATCACATTCAGAGGATGAAAGCAAAAAGGGGGCTTTACCGAGGCTTCGCTCACCTGCGAGCCTGAGCGCACTCATGCGTTGGAACTCAGGCTCCTGCAGCCATTTCCACATGCGGCGGAAGGTCTCTCTACCGGACTTGAGCTTGGACCAGGGTTTGGGGTTTCTCAGCAGGTCAGACAGGGTCCCCTGGGACCTGCACAGGACCCGCTGGGCAAAGATGGCCTGAGGGATGCTGTAGCGCTTCAGCTCCGTGGTGATCCTCTGCGCCACCTCTTTGGTATTCACCTCCTCCATCTGGCCCCCAGAAACACCACCACCCCCTCCACCGCCGCCCCCTTGCTGCCCGGGCCCGGAGGCCTGCTCCCGGCTGTTACCCAGCCCCTGGCCGTGCCCCTGTGCGCCAAGGTGGGCGTGCGGGTGGTGGTGGAGGCCGTTGATTTGTACCATGCCCGCTGAGGAGCTCATGTGCTGCTCCGTGTGTCTGCCGAGCATGGCCGGGTGGTGAGCCTCAAACCCGCTGGGGGTGAGCATCTTCTCACCAGGCATGGCGGCACCGGGATGAGCGTAGGGAGGGATGCCGGCCTGGGTCGTGTGTATGCTGGACAGACCGGAACCAGACAACGGGGAGAGGCTCTGGCCCATGCAGGGATCCTTGTGATGATATGCGGGATACAGACTGTTCATAGGCGCCAGACTCCGGTCCTCTCGCATCAACGTGAAGCTGCCGGTGACATTTCCGGGGATCCTCTGGTGGGGATGAGGGTGAGGATGATGGGGATGGTGGTGGTGGTGGTGGTGATGATGGGGAGGAAACTTGTCGGACACGGTGGAGATGGGGGGTAAGGGCTGCAGGGGGGTTAGGGTGGTGTAAGTGCTGCTCGCACTCATGCCAGGGGGGGCTTCACACATGCTGATGGCTGGATGCAGGTGTCCGGGGTGGCTGGGGTGATAGTCTCCGCTGTCCAGCAGGGTCGCCATGCCCATAGCGCGGTGGCTCAAACCCCGGGGGCTCGGACGGGAATGTGGACTGTGGCCACTCAGCAGATCTCCGTGACCGGCCACGGACTCATGGCTCACTCCGTGCAGGTCGCCAATATTCTCCATCGACAGCTGTGCGTTCATGATCCGGGCAGCGCTGTGGACAAACCATCTATCTGACCTACCGCAGTTAGCTGATGTCCAGAAGTCCTCACGTCCAGTAAAGTTCAATTTTCTTTTGTTGCTTTTTTTCTTCTTGCAGCAGCCTCCTTTGCTATTGCCTCCTCTCTGTCCTTATATTCACCTATTAGATGTTTGTCCTACCTCTGACGCTGTTTTGCAGAATGGAAACTCCTTTTCCGAATCCTTTTTTTCCTTTCAATTTTTTTGTTATTTTTTTTTTGTAATTTTCTGATTCTCTTTATGGTTCAAGCCCCCCCACCGCCAACCAGCTGTCCTTGCGCTCCGGTCGGGTGCCGCGCCATCTCTCTAGTTGTGTGTCTCCCACCCTCTCTTCCACCGCAGCACAGATCACTGTCTACACATGCGCACTGTGAACACCCATCTCCTCCCATACTCTCTCTCTCTCTCTCTCTCTCTCTTTCTCAAACACACGCGCGCACACACACCGCCCCATTGCTCTGACGTCAGCTACCTTATTAAGGAAGGGAGGTATCAAACCACCTGCTAAAAGCCATGCTCCCCGACAAGCTATACTCAGCAGCCTTCAGCATTTACTGAAAAGTTAAAAATGCAAATAGACCGATCTCTAATAAAATCGACCCATGGAAATGGACTGGATGCAGCGCCTAATGTTTGATTGCCAATTGTTATTTAGAAAATGTTAAATTTATTAGGGCTATAATGAAGCTTTATCTTCAGTCCTCCTTAAATTATTAAGTGCAAATGAAGTAAACTTCCGGATTCATTTGGAGTTGATTTTTAACTAGTGAGGTTTGGGATTCAAAACCTCCACTGAAAACACACTTAATTCTTCTCAAGAAAACAGAATAAGAGGCTTCAGAAGTTGCAACAAAGCATAGTGATTCAATTAGCAGCTAAAGGACTGCCACTAAAGTTATATCCTATGTATTCATGCGCACAACATAGATCCATTCTGTCATTATTAGGCTACTTCAGCTGCACCACCCCACCCCCACACCCCTGCCAAATATGTGGCGGTTTAAGCAAACGAAGAAGACTGCAGTACCTTCTCTTTTAATAGAAAAAGATGAGCAGATGTGTCTATTGTTCAACCATTAGGCTTAACGAACCAAGCCCAGCAGTATGTGTGTGAGTGTGTGTGTGTGTGTGCTTGTCCTATTTGGAGATGGACTTGGATTTGAGTATAAACACAGTGACATTAAAAATAAAAACGCCAACATGTTATTTATTGAAACAAGAGAACATTTATTTGTGTCTACAGAAACTTCCAAACAATACAAATTCACCCTTGCACTCACAAACACATTCACAGCTTCTCTATCAAATCCTAGGCCGAGGAGGAAATGACATGCTGACACATACCATGACTGGTATCCCTGTGTTGTTGTAGTGCATTGTGCTGCATGAGTGTCACCCTCCACAAACCCTGATAAAAGCCGGCCCCTGCTTACATGTCAGGGGCCGTTTAGCCTAATAGAGCGGTAGCGCAGGGCGTCCTCAGCCGGCCGAGGTGACAGCTTGCAGCGGTCAGTGTCCTGCTGGACCCCCTGCTGAATGAGGGACATGTCAAAGGTGACGCTTCAAGACTCCCAAAGCCAACATCTGCGGGGGGACAGATTAACCTTTCAGACTTTTCCCTGTCCTGGACCTTCTAGGGGCCCCGCATCTGTCAGGGTCCCCACAATAGACCCAGCGCTCGGTTGAACGAGTTAAATAAAAGAAAAGAAGAAAAAAAAGAAGAGAGAAGAAGTTAAACTGTCTCTGATATGAAGTCAATGTCAACGGCGTGTGTGTGACGTGTGTCGAGACAAAAGGACACTAATTCCTCGAGGTGTGGCTGTCCAACCGTGTAGTCCTGTGGACATAATAGACTTTAGAGGCAGGCAAATAGGGCTGACAACAGGGAAACAAAAACACTGTGAATACACTTACATATTAATTTTAAAATAGCCAAGTCTCATGCTCCATATTGAGGTACCTTCATTTTAATTTCATTAGAATTGAATCCGATTTTTTAAATGGTGTACATGGAGTTTTACCTTATTCTATGAAATTAAATAACTCTCCTTCTGATAATATAACCTTTATTTAAGTGTAGGCCAAATTGTTCTGTTTTTATTTTGCAAGCACACCCGCGCAGAGGCACAGACACAAACGAGATGTAGAAAGACGGAGAGAGTATGAAAGGCCAAAGTTTGGCCTTACATGGCAGCAAACCTCATCTACACATTCTCATACGGATCGATAAGCTCCTGCCATGTCTGCACGACCCGAGCTGTGTGTTTATGTGTGTGGGCTCTCTATGGCCATTGTGCCGAGATAGGCCTGGCCCTCCGAGCCGGTGACATTTGCTTTGCAGAGAATATAAGGGACACGGTTTTCTGAGCACTTCTGAAAGAGGATACATTTCAAGCGGGGTTCAATTCAATTAGTACAAAGGCAACAGAGGCACAGACCAACAAGTAGTGCCTCGCAGATCCATACATGCGCGGATGTGGATATGCAGACGAGTTTGTAAAATAGATTCTTTCGTTTTTCCACTATAGTCCAGTCTTTTATGGAAAAAAAGTCTGTGACAGAGCAAAGTGAGGCCAGACAATGCGCACCTGAAGGCACCGTGTCAATTATTACAGATTTCACACTGATTATTATTCAGGGGCATCGTTCCCATGAAGACCACAGCAGCATATCCGAGCAGAAACAATATAATGCCTCGCAGAGAGGACCGTGGATCAATATTTCGGCAGCTCTGCAAAGTGACACAGCGTTGCAAGCGTTATAGATGTTCAAAATGACAATTACAGCTTGTTTAGGAATGAGCCTTTGCTAAATGGCATCTGATGAAACTAAACATTTATAAATTAGGCTACTTGAGTTTGGCCTATATGGTCATTTATGGCGGATGGATCCATGATATAAGGGCGCATACATGGGGAAACTGAATTAGCCTTTTGGAAATAAATCACATTGCTCATGTTTTATCCTTTTGAACCCATAAACGAATTTATTGGTTCACCTTTTAAGTCTCGAGTTCCATAAATATTGTTGCTCTGCAAATCTAATTCACGATTTTCCCCTCAAATCTTGCCCCAAAATCAAGGATGTCAGTGGGAAATACAGATATGTTAAACGTTGAAATATTTGAGAAGATATGAAATTATTCCTCTCCGCGCTCTTTTCTAAAAATGTGCATTGCAGTGTTTGTGGCTGGCCTTTACAGCATATTTGAAGTATAGGCCTTGAAAACACACCACACCGCGCCAATCAATACTGTATAAAATTATAATTCCTGGAGGAACTCAGGCTAAGGCCTTTGATTTGTTAGAATAAACCAACCTAAAACATATACATTTTTATATGTAGGCTACCTTATCTGCGACATTTTAGACGTATATATATATATATGTCTTACAATATATTTTTCAGTTAGATAAGCGATTATTAAAATTAGCAAATTAGTTATTTCTTAAAGGAAAACACACAAGCGTACGTATACAAATTAAAATAGCATTAAAGCTGTACAGATGGTGTTGTTTCACTTTATTCTGACGCTGACAAAGTAAAAAATAAGCAACATGAATTTAAAAAAAAAACAACCCTTTCGACCTCACTGACATCCTGTTAGCAGCCAAGCCAAGATTACATTATTGTAAGAGCTAAAGAGAGATCGTCTTCTTTTTAAGCCTCGACAGTTTTAAATCCCGTATTAGAGCATTTTAGACGAACTGGAAGTTGTCTCAAAACATGTGAATGATACCATGGCCAAACAGGAACGAACAAACCTCTGAGTTTATAATAAAGTCACTTGAATTTCTTCCCCATTGATTAAGGAATTTACTTTTATTTTAAATGTTTCCCTAATTAATATAAATGCCATCATGGCCGAGCAGCAGATGCCGGACCTGCTGCCTTGCTCAGGGGTAAATCAACTGCCTCTTCCCTCGTGTTATTCCGCGTCACTTGCTCTGATTCGTGCACTCATGTGAACTTAACAAGGCATCACTTTACATTAAGGTGTCCATATGCCGCCCAATTACTCTCTGTAACTTTGGTGAGACTCCAATTATGACAACAAATCCGTGTCAACGATAGCCAAACCAACCCCACCGTGATGCTCCAAATGTGCACTTCAAACCCAAATGACTTCGCACTCAAACACACCGTGGCTAAATGAACACCAACAATCAGTTTGAGGAAAATTAAAAAGAGTCTTCCATATTACTGGTGAGACTGCTAAAAATCTAGTTTGATGCTACTTTTGGCGCCCTAATTTCTTCTGCTTTTTATCGTTTTAGCAAAAATAATTGATCATACTTTTAGATGACTGTAATAGTAACTTACCTATGAAAAATATCTGACATTTTGGGATTTTACAAGGATAATTGGGCTGACTACAATCACTATATGGTAACTGACGAAAGCTATTTCTTTTAATATAAACTGGCCTACCTCCCTGTATGAATATTTCCTAATTTAGACAGGACTATCCTCTCGAATTTTTCTCGAATATTTCTTTTTCTTTTAGCATTGTGTCAAATTAGATTAACATTTTCCCATCAGATAACAACAAGAGGGTGGTTTCTCAAGAGACTTGACAACATGTTTTCCGGCACAATCAAGACCATTGTCTTTGCATCTAAATGAACCACATCCTCATCATCTCTCAAGAGAAACTTTACTGTTTCAGATAAATGCATTTACATTGAGCTTATTTTTATTAGACAAAACAGCTAAATCTAAGTCTAAAGGTATGTGTTTGTATGTGTGCGCACATTATGGACAGCTGTAGTTGATCATGTGCTTCATTAACCAGCTATTATCAGCAATAGTTCTTGTTTTTTACTTATGTCTTAGTTTAAAGGCAACTGTAAGTAAACTAAGCTCGCATTTAAAATGCCACAACTCGACTCTACAGATACACAGAGCTCCATTATGCAGAAAATCAATCAGTAATTCGTTATAATATTGCCCACTGAGTGCTTGGCACTGCATTATTATAACTGCATTTAATGAAGCCGAATCTTTAATTAAGAAAACTCTCCTCCAGACAACCTGTTGGCCCATAAACGGATGGCAGTATGCAGATATCACAGGTTGAAACGTGTCGCAGCTGCTGTAAGTTTGTGTGCAGATGCATCATCGTGCAGAGAAACAGTCTGATGCTGTGCGTCAGACTTGGACGGCACTCTTTTATCCACGTCTCTTCTCAACATGGTGCCAGGGTGCAAAATGTCTACATTTATACTCCTCTTCTTCGCCTGCGCCACACATAAAACACACACACACACACACACACGCACGCACATGCACGAACAACGCACACACTCACACTCACACTGTAGTCCCCGACTTTACCGCAGGATCCTTTTCTGTCAGCCTCCCAGCTCACTCCCATACAGCAGCGCACACAACGACAGAGCTTGAACATCAATGTACATAAACTCTTTAACTCCAACATACGAGTTGCAAAAACCAGAGGATGCGCTCGCATTCGCGTGTCACCTCAGTGTGTGTTTTTCCCGTCCCACCCTCTCCCTCGTCCTCCTCCTCCGGCTCCTCCAGCGTCCAGCTTTTCTCCAGAGCTGCCAGAGTCCCAAATCCTGACCGAGGTAAACATCCTTAGCCTCTGCATGCGTCTCTGTTTCCAATCGCAAATTATCCGTCCCGTAAAAAACCTCTCTTTTCCTGCTCCGGTGTCGCGCTTCTCTCCGTGCTTTTCTCGATGCAGGCGCATTTGAATAGCTGGCCAGTGTTGTTATGGATCCGTGCGCACTGAAAGAGAATCAGTATGCAAATTGTTTCAGTATCAATCGAAAGGTTCGATCCGCCTGAGCGTCAGCCCCTTTGGCACGAGAGGCTCCTTTGCTGCATAAATGTTTATAATGATCCCATATATTAACACACACACGCACACACACAGATGAGAGAAAATACTGGACTATTATTTAGATGTAACTAAAATATTATTTTGCAGGACATATAAAATGTAAATGTAGGGATGCAGGGGGATGTAGATGGTGCCTCAATGACTCAGACTTAAGACTTTGCTTAAATACATTTTTATTAGTAAAATAAACCCACACACACAACCACAGGGTATATCATATAAGTAGCACTAAACTATTTATATGCTACAATTAATATTTAATCTTTAATTGATTCATTCTTTCTGTAATCACTGGAGGTTATGTATGTCTGCCTGTGTGAAAGTATGATTACATCTTTGAATTTTGCTCAAAATTGAAGACTGAAATGGACACCACACATTCTGTATTTTGCAGGAACGACTTTGAAATGAGTCACTGAATGTTGAATAATGTGAAATAACCACTGTTTTATGACTAGCAGTCATATGATTTGATTCACAGGGTGTGACATTTTAAATCATGGTTCTTCAGTCTGTTTGTAATATTCTGATAACCGTACTAAAGCACCAAATCTAGAGAGTAACAGTGCTGGCAAACACACTGCAGAAAAGAAGCACCTGGGTAACGATAGAGAGAGGAAATGAACAAAGGTAAAGTGTGGGGTGAAATATATAAGAGCAGTAGAATAGGGGAGGAGTGTAGGAGCAGGAAAAGGAGTAATGGCAAAACACACAGAAAGTGGAGCGCATAGAAAAGGACAGGAGTGGATCTGAGAGTTTAGGCAATCAGGAGCAGGATAGGGAAGATGAAGGGAAAGAAAGGAAGGGCGACAAGAGGTGAAAGGAAAGGCTGTGGCCAGGGCAGGGAGAAGGAGAGTGTGGTCAGGAGGAGATAAAGCATAGAGTCCGTTATCCATCTGTTCCAGGGTTAGAGTTTGACCAGCTGAGGGGGTCATGGGTGAAAGGTCGGCGACCCCTTGGCCTGAGTGCTCCGTGGTCAGTGCGCTCGCAGGTACACACTAGAGACAGGATTATGAGGTAAATAAAAAAGGAGGATGCTTTCTTTCCAAGGTTTTGCACAGATAGACCATCCAGCTCACAGAAAGACAGGCAGATTTTATTCTTGAACAAAATAAATGATCATTAATTCTATTTTGTGTCAGCAGGCAAGCTGAAAAGGGTGGAAGTGCATTTTGTTTGTTTGTTTCACACCCCTACAAGATGGTTTGCTGCACTTAGGTATTAATGTAAAATGCAATTTGTTTGTATGGACTGAACAAGGACATAAACATGTAGGCATTACTCAATATGTCCAGTGTTGTTGACCCACACGTCACATGATCTTCATTAGCAGATGGAGTTTGCCCAGTTGTCATGTAGATGTTTAAATTTCCATTCTGAGTACTTTCTCATCCATATTTGCTTGTGTATGTATGTCAGATGATAATATCAGGAGATATCATAGATTTTGTATATATATAAAAAGGGCCTTTGAGCAATTTATGAGTTATTTTAGTGATATGATGTGTAATTTATTGTCCTTTTGGTTGCGACAGATGAATTTGATGTGTATCTATTTATATTTATCTACAAACCATCGACCTCTTTCTAGTCGGCCAAGTTCAAAATGAAACAATAAGGTGTAATGCTCTTCTCTCTGTTTATATCTCTATAGTTGCCAGAACTGTAGATATAATGAGTCTTGATCTGTATTTTATAGTTGTTTTTAATTGCTGAGTTTACATAACGAAGATACAAGGAGCAGTGACATTTTATGAAAGCTAATTCTACAATAAATAAAGGATGTTCCTCTGATTTTACACACGTACAGCAGTAGTGTATAGTGCCCCATGAAACTGAAATGTTCAGACGTGGATATCCCTGTTTAAACTTTAATAATGCTTTGAACAGGAGGTGTCCCTCTTGATCAGTTAGGATCCTCTCAGACACTTACACTATAGGAGGTGCCATATTTAATAACTAGGTTCCACCTGTTAAAAGTGATGTGTGCGCAGCGCACAGTGTGTGCAGATTTAACAAGCCGCTCAGTGGTTAGGTCAAGGATTGCTGTCCTTTACTTGTGCCTGAAAATCTATATCTCAGAAAGGGGAAGGATTACATATCTTATGTCAACAAGAGACTGTCCTCTCCTTTGTGTGTGTGCGTGTGTATGTGTGTATGGCCGTGAGCGGCTTACCACTGTGCACAATAAGTCTCTGCTTGCATGTGTGTCTGTGTGTGTGTGTGTGAGAAGAAAGAGACTTCATTGATGAGGGTGTGTGCTATAAGGTGTGGGGATCAGTGCTTCTACACCTTTATATACACAGGTAAACTTCTTCGTGCCAACTGAGACTGTACTCTCTTACAGAACTTTATTTATTCACAGCTGAATTTCCTTTAATTTCTCTTTCTTCAGTCAACACAGGCATTACATTTTCTACACAGACATACTCACATACAAAGGAATTTTTCTTTTGCCATATTTTGCTGGCAAACAGAAATACATCCTCAATAAAATGAATGATATGATAGAAATTCTGCCAAGCTCAATCAGAAAAATGTCAAGATTTCAACATTAGCCAATCAGAAACAAGATAATTGATGGGGTTATGTGTTACCAATACATTTGAAAAATAATGGCCATAGTGGAGGTGGTGTGATGACAGAAAGGTAATTTTTTCTAACAACTAACAGTTATATGACAGTGGAATATTTTTTTCTGGTTGTTTGTACATGAGCCTATAATAAACAGAATGAGGTTTAATTTAAGAACGTTGATAAAAAAGTTAAATTACAACACTTTTCAGCATGAAATTGGAGGCCAAGATTACACAGATGCCAGCAGCATCTCTTATTTAATTGATTTCCACTTCTCCAACTGTCCACTTTGTCATTCAGCATTGCCTATTGGTCTCTTTGGCTGGTGTTGTATTAATTTTGGCCCTAAAGATGCTTGTGTCATCACCTTAACATGCACTTTCTGAAGAAATAGTTGATGTTTCAGGTCTCATCATTCAAATTAATCATTCAAATACATTTTTATTAGAGAAATGAAGTAAATTGATCCCTGTCTAATTGCTTGCAGGTGTGTGTCTACAGTATATGTGTGTGCTGAGGAGAACATGTGCTCTTGTGTGTGTTGACAAAATGTGAAAATAGACAATAAGTGTATTTAGTTTCGTGCATTTATCTTGTATAGTATAAGTATGCGTTATTCATAATTTATCATGCATGACGTGGTGAGTACAGAACACACAAGTGTGTTTGTTTGTGTGTGTGTTTAGGGGTTGTGGGGGGGCAGGTGGAGGGATTAGTAGGGAAAGTGGCTGGGCTAAGGACAATGATAGCTGCATCTAAAAGAGGATTACGCGGCTTCCCCCTGTCATCATGTACCTGCCATTATGGGATTACGGACGCTACTTCCACCTTCTCCATTCAGCACTGCAGCGCAGGGCAAAGCCTTCAAAATACCTCCTCACTCATATAGGCTCAACGCCTCAACAAGGGAGGGTATGAGGGTGGTCCTGTTTAGGTCAACAGGTAGAGTGCAGTACTAAAGCTGCCTGTTGGAGTTTGGGGGTTATTACGCGTGTGGAGCCCACTGTTCTAATCCAAGATAAGACTGTATGCAGTTGTGGCGTGTGGATAAAATGTTCTTCATACGGTTTGGTGATTCTAAGAGTGAACATCTTTAAGGTGTAGACGTGGATGCAACACCCAGTGGTAGAAAGCACAATTTAAACCCACTGTATGCACACAAACACACACATCATAAACATCACTGCATTCACTGATACACACATGAACATAAAGCATGCTGACATGTTCAGGCCTGCTACACAACTAAAGCCATGTTAATGTGTACATGACGCACACACTGTAGATGCAGGCACACATTTTATGAGAGAAAAAAATGAATTGAGCTATGATTGCCCCACACACACATACACACACCCTCTTGGTAACAGTGAATACTGATTAGGCACAGTCTCTCATGATATCTATTGTTCATTAGTCATTGTTATCCTGCTTTGATGTAGCTGTAATGGGCTTTAGATGTGTGGACCAGCTCCATAAAGACCCCTGTTTAGTAACGGCTACAGTTTAAAGGCTCTTAATGTGCTGCTGAGGTGTGGGGAGGGGCCAGGATCTGTAAATCACAGAGAGATGGGGAGGGGGT